>MJUU01007916.1:64446-110674 GCA_002080025.1 Modiolus philippinarum
AATCAATACTATTACTACTTTAGATATATCATATAGGTATTCGGGTAGTTAATGGCTAAAACCTACTGTTATGAAGTTATCGGCACCTTTAATATTTTATTCGGCCCTAAGTCGGCCTTAATTCGGCCCAAGATTGGTCTTTATCTGATCTATTGGTAATAGGTTCATATCATATATCAATTCGGGGTATCTTCATACTTCTAAATCGGTTGGTCACATTGTCAAGTTAATAATCTGTTACCTTTAACAAGTCTCGTTCAGTTCGAGATTTTACGTGATTTCATTTTATCTTGATGTTTTCGACGTACAAGTTCATATTCTGTGGCGTTTGTCACAAACAATTGATGTTGCATATCGTTTTTGGTAATATTAATATCGTTTAGTTTTATTATTTTGTTGTAATTGTATTAAGTTTTATTGTATTTTCATGAATGTATCGCAGTTTTGTTGTCTTTATAGGCCTTTTAACGGGTTTTTGCTGCTGCTGCTGCTGCTTTTCGTCTATACTAGGGTCTGTCTGCTGCTGCTGCTGCGTCATAAACATCAATTAACAGTCCCACCACCAACACCACCACCATCCACAAAGACTATTTTTCCACCACCACCACCACCACCAACACCATCATGTAGATATCCTCACCATCACCACTACCACCCAAATACCTTTAAACCACCACCACCACCCAGAAACCTTAAAATCACCACCACCACCACCCAAATACCTGAAAATCACCACCACCACCAGGATACATCAAAATCACCATTTTTATCGATACAATACTATATTTTCCTTTTTTTTACTAACACAATATCATGACATCACCATGGTTACTAAGTAAAAACTTTAAACTAATGTTTCACTTCAAACTACCTTTGGTATTTTTGTAACAAAGTGGATTGAAGCTGTACATTATGTTGACCAATCAAATTGCAGGAAATTCAACCAATCAGAAGCCTCCAATTACCATGGATTGACCAATCAGAATGCAGGAAAATTAACCAATCTAACCCTTTCTTCCAAAATTAACCGACCAATCACAGCTTTCGATACAAATGACTTTGACTATATAAAGGCGCGATCGACCGGCTACCTCAGTCGCCAGACTGCCATTCTGCTGACCAGTTCAATACCTTAAGCGAAAACCTTAAGTAAATGGTAAGTACTTTAGTTACCCATCACTAATTCATAACTAATTATAATATTAATGACTAATAAAAATGTTTATTACTAAATGTTATAACTAAATCATGTCCTTTTATCTTTTCAGACCAATGAAAAAAAACAGATTGTGATAAGAAGGACCAATTTCTATTTAAAGTAAAGATACCTCAAATAAATGGTAAGTAATTACCCATCACTAATATATAACTAATTATAATATTCATTACTAAATGTTATAACTAAATATTAAAACTAAATGATGTCCTTTTGTCTTTTCAGACTAATGAATAACCAGTTAAAGAACCAAAACGTGATTCGAAAGAAACCTCAAATAAATGGTAAGCAATTTAATTACCCATCACTAATTCATATACCAATTATAATATTCATAACTAATTTCCATAACTAAATATTATAACTAAATCATGTCCTTTTTGTCTTTACAGACCTATGAATTAACAAGTAAGAACCCAAGACGTTCAATAAAACAGAAACAAGATGGGGAATCGTTGCTATAAATACCACCAAATATTTGACACCAGGAGGGAATTGTTAATTCATTACAGTATACACAGAGATCATATGGAATTTGCTTGTGACCTTTGCCCGAAACGTTTTACAAGAAAAGACCATTTACAGCAACATAAAAAGAACCATGAGAGACCCAGATTCCAATGTATGGAATGTCGTGCCACCTTCTGTAAATCAACTGCATTAGAGCGTCACACTCGTGAAAGACATCAAATAGGAGGAGCTCCAACCAGAACACCCAAAGATATGTATGAATTGAAGATTAAAGGACAGAAATTGATGCCACGATTCCAAACGAAATCTACACAGTATCAAGTCAGGTTCAAAGACATCGACGCCAATAGTATAGAAGAAGTTTTAAGGATATTACATCAACTATTTGAAGCTATTCTTGAAGAAGTTACCATGTTTACCAAACCAGAAGACCTGATGCAGATTATTCTACAGTCACCAGATTTTTACTTTCCGATTACGATGCCATTTTTTGAAAGTAAATAAAATGACTAGTGAACTTTTACTTTACGAAATAGAACGAGTTCTACAATCCAACGAAGAGTTTCGATTAACAGAAGACGTAGATATGGAAGTCACTCATGTGGATATGGTAGCGGGTAGCGAAAAAAAGGAAACGGATTATGTAGATATTAAAAGACTTGTGTACAGTAAAGAGTCTATCATCCAGATTAAAAACAAAGACGACCTCTGTTGTGTCAGAGCTATTGTAACAGCTAAAGCGAGAATCGAGGGTCACCCTAAATGGGACACTATTAGACAAGGACGGCGTATTCAAGAGGTTTTAGCTATTGAGTTACATGCCCAGGCCTGAGTTCCTTTGATAGAATGCGGTATAGAAGAATTCAAAAAGTTTCAAGCCAGTAAACTAAATTATCAGATTTATGTTTTGAGCCAGAATCGGTTCAACAGTTTAATTTATAAAGGACCCGAAGCAGAGAAGAAGATTTATCTGTATCATCATGATGAACACTACGGTGTGATCACCGGTATGCCAGCGTTTTTGTCACGCAGTTAATATTGTCATATCTGTGATAAAGGATATAACACCAAAGAAGAACAGTCTTGTAATAACGTATGTCAATGTCATAAAATTCATGACCAAAACCGAAGATAATTGGATACCCTGTGATGACTGCGGACGATATTTTCGAGGTAGCGTATGTTTTAAATTACATCAACAATCCACGTCATCCGGACAGTCAACATGTACCAGATACTTATACACAAACCGTGAATAAAAACATGAATAAACGTCATACTTGTGAAAATACCTATTGTCAGGTGTGTAAAGATTACTATCCAAAAGGACATCAGTGGTTTATGCTTACTGCAACTCCACGTAAACGATCGGATAATCAAACATACATTTTCTTTGACTTTGAATGTACACAGGAGGATCTAGTGCAGTGTGAACAAGGATATGTACCTGATGCGACAGGTAATTGTACCAACTGTAAACAAATGAAATGTGGAGTTTACGAACATCAACCCAATTTGTGTGTTGCGCATAAAATATGTTTAAAGTGTTTGAATAATACCATTAATGAAACCAGTACATGCGAGGAATGTGGAAATAATGAAGTCGTGTTTGCTGGAACCAATACAACCGATGACTTTTGTAACTGGTTGTTCTCTGTACAAAACAATGGAGTTACTGTTATCTGTCATAATTGCAAAGGTTACGATAGCTATCCTATTCTGAATTACCTGATTTCTTCATGGCATAGTACCGGAAGTGATCCCTAATGGAACTAAGAATATGGCCATCACCATACCAACCTCTAACATTCGGATGATCGATTCCATGAATTTCTTACCTACAGCTTTATCCAAACTACCAAAAATGTTTGGACAGATAGAACTACGAAAAGGATATTTTCCACACTTATTCAATACCAAAGAGAATCAAGCTGCAATCTTGAATCATTTGCCCGATGTAAAGTTTTATCAACCAGATAAAATGAAACCCGAAGACAGATCTGCGTTCATGAAATGGTACAACGAGAATAGAGATTCCACGTTTAATTGTCAACAAGAACTGCTGAGTTATTGTCGTTCGGATGTGGATATACTGAGACAAGCGTGTTTGACGTTCCGTCAATTATTCATTGAGATTACAACTGTACAGAGTCAAGGAGGTATGGAACCTTTCAAGATTGTATTACTATTGCATCTACCTGCAACCTCGCCTTCCGTACATTGTTCTTAAAACCGGATACCATAGGTATAATTCCCGCACATGGATACCGTCCTTATGAGAAACATTCATTGAAAGCCATGAAGTGGGTACAGTGCATTTCTGTAGCCAATAATATACAGATACAACACGCTCGTAATGGTGGAGAGAAACAAATTGGACCCTATGTCCAGGTGGATGGGTTTTATGACAATCACGTGTTTGAATATCATGGATGCTTCTGGCATGGATGTTTACGTTGCTATAGTGCTGCTTCTGTCAATCCAGTCAATAATATGACGATGGAAGAATTGTTTTGTGTCTGGCGCCATTGTTTTCTGTGTTCCCGTTTTGGCCATGTCTTTGGACTTCGATTTTGTGGATTTCCCTCCTTTGTTTCTTCGGTATTCTACTGCCGTTGTTTCAACGCACGTTGGAAAAGAAACGATATAATGAACAGCAAGGGTATACTTATGTGGAAAAATGGGAAAGTGAGTTCGGTAAAGACATACAAATTGATCCGTACATACAACGCTTCATTGATTCATTGAAATACGTGAACCCTCTAGAACCTAGAGATGCTTTTTATGGTGGAAGAACGAAAGCCTTTACGCTGTATAAAGATACGTCGAATGGTGAAAGCATTAATTATTACGATGTGACGTCGTTATACCCTTAGATCAACAAAAACGGAAAAATACCTTCGGAACATCCTCACATTATCACCGAAAACTTCACTGATATTCAACATTACGACGGATTGATCAAATGCCAAGTATTGCCACCGAGAGGACTTTACATCCCAGTGTCACCAGCCAAAATCAACAACAAATTATTATTTACGTTATGTAGAACGTGTGCTGCAACCAATCAACAAACACCATGTCAGCATACAGATGAAGAAATAGCATTGACAGGAACTTGGGTTAGTGATGATATGAAGAAGGCATTGGAAAAAGGATATGTCGTTCAACATATAAACGAAGTATGGCATTTTGAAAACATAGAACAACATCATCCAAACACGAAAATGGGAGGACTCTTTACAGAATATATCAACATATTCGTAAAAATGAAACAAGAGGCCAGAGGTTGGCCTGACTGGTGCCTAACTGAAGACGACAAATGGAGATACATTAGAGAATACTATGAGAAAGAAGGAATTCATCTCACATACGAGAAGATACAGAAAAATCCCGGATTGAGAGCCTTGGCAAAACTCATGTTAAATAGTTTCTGGGGAAGATTTGGACAAAGATCCAACATGCTTAAAATGGAATATTGCACCGAATTGAAAAAATACATGGATATCTTGAATAGTGATAAAATCGAACTCATGGATATTAGTTTCATGGGTGAAACCATGGCTAGTGTTAGATACCGATTCAAAGATGATTTCATCGAGGAAACTGGACGAACCAACGTGGTCATTGCAGCATATACTAATGCTCATGCTCGATTGAAATTGTACAGCTATTTGGAGAAGTTGGACAGGCGGAAATAAAAGTTGTCATAGCAACTTAGGTTAGAGATAATAAAAAAAGAGAAAACTCAAACACGTTTGAAGATGTAAAGTAACTATGGAGGTATAAAACTGCAAAAAGAATGGTTGGGGTTATTCATGAATAAAAACGTTACTGATCTAACAAAAAAACGTTAGGGTTAGTACAAGGATACTTGCAAGATTAGCGTTAGAATAAGACGAGACCAGTGGACATGGACAGAAGTAGGGCGAGCCGAAAGTAGAAGGTAAAGTAGGAGGCGAGACCTAGGAAAGTACCTTGGATAGGTGTAGGGCGAGACCACAGTAGAAGGCGAGACCTTGTAAAGTACCTTGGATACAGGTAGGGCGAGACCAATGACAACACTATGGACTAGTGAAGTCATAGCCAAAGGCGAGGCACTCAAGACGAGGCCAAATGTCAGTGACACTGAAGTACAACACCATAACAAAAGAGTTCAGTCACTGGATTATAGAGACAATGGTTAAGGTGTAGGAAAAAATAGATTAGGGTTAGGGTAAAAGCAAGGTCAAAGCTGGGATAAAGACGAGACCTACGGACCAGGCCAAAGGTCAATGACACACTTAGGACCTCGTCAATAACGATTGCAGCGCCCTCTATAGGGGTCAAAGGTCAAATACCCAAACTATTTTGAATATTTTAGGAAAAATTAGGGAAAAATGAAAATATTTTACAAAGAATGCACTACGGGCACCTCGACAAAAGTGTTCTGAGGTAACCCGTTATACTACTACCCTCTCACTGGTAGCTTGCCAAGTCCGTGAAATCACAAAACATTGTCAGTTAATAAATATTTTCAACTATTGAGATACAAAAAAGATCAACACAGCGAATTTCTGTACAACAAGGATAAAGGAATGAAGATGGAAATTATTATTATTATGAATAAATCGTAACGGAGACGCCAAAACATGTTGCTTTTTATCTTGAAGTTAGACTATTGCGGATAAAATCTCCTTCAATCATGGACCATATTAATACATTCACGGCGAACGGTATAGGACTTTTTGAACAGCACAGCTACTCTATAATAAGAAAATGTTTCTCTATGCACTAGAAAGTATTGGATAAAGTACCATCACAAAGTAACTTCCCTGTACGATACTATGGCCCTTTTCACAAAGTGTTGTTATATTTTCCTAGAGTGGAACTCTCCTATCAAGTGTTGGTAGAACACCTTTGATTTCCGGTTATCACCATACAACTCTCCTATCAAGTATTTGTACAACACCTTTGATTCCGGTTATCACCATACATACAAGCATGTTTAAATGCTTAATATATTAAAATAGAATTTATCATATGAATCTATCAATAGAAATCTAAAATAAGAAATATAGGAAATTTGGACCATTTTATCTATAATAAGTTGTTGTGTTTACCAAATACTTATATTTTCTTACTGGATTAAGTACAAAAAATAAAATGATGTTATCACAAATATGATGATAAAAACCCAGAATTGAAAGAAAAATAACTCCATATAGCCAATTGTTCTTCATTGGCAATGACATTTTTTGGGAAAAAGGGACAGATAAAGTTGTGAAATGAGAAAATATTAATATTGTCGCCTATGGAAACTGAATCACATAAGCTTAATAGTGAACATCTGATTGATTGATTGATTAAATATTGTTTAACGTCTACTGAGCAATGTTTCAGCTATATCAAGACGAGAACAAGTTTGTTAATAAATAATCACTTTGGGGTATGGAGAGGGTTATGGGACGGGTAATTCTGACTGCCACTGGAAAAGTAGGGTAAAATCGAAAGGGGCGGGGAATTTAGCCTTGTAGCCGATCACCTACGGACCACTCAAAAAGAGCTTGCTACAAGGGTTCTTTAAGGTGCTGGAAGCGTGGCATTTCTTCCAACACGTGGACCTGAGTTAACATCCCATCCGAAAGATGGGTTGTGTATTTATTAATCCCGCACAACTACGGAATGGGTCATATTTCTATATTCCGGGGTTCCTTCGGGGTCAGCCCCGTTTAGGAGGGGTCATACCCCGCAAGCCGGAGATACTAGGTCATATTTCTATACCACGGGGTTCCCTCAGGGGTGAACATCTGAACCATTTTCGAAAAGTGTGGATGGACCCTTGTGGACGTTTTCCCAGTAATATATAAGGTAGTCGGGTCTAAGGCCTGATAGACACCACCTTGTCTAGACCCGTACTAAACTCAATTAGTCCAGATCAGATTCTTTCAATATGTGCTCATATGGTACCTTCCGAATTATGGACCGAAAATTTTTCATACCAGATTAGGGTTCTAATCTAAATGGCGTTGGACTAAACAGATATATGATTGCCAACATAGAGAAACGACAGCAAGGGTCCATCCGCATCCAGATGTTCACCGCAGGTTTATAGGGAACCATCCTAATTTCGGACCAGAATTTTTTGTATGGGTCTAGGGGTTCTAAGCTACATGTATATGCCTTAGACCAAACTACATGCTATATTGATGCCAACACGGAGAAACGTCAGCAAAGGTCCATCCGCACTTTTCAAATTCCATATCAGTTTTTTTTTAATTTACCCTTATAGGGAACCGTCCGAATTTTGGACCGGGAATTTTTCGTACGGGTCAAGCGGTTCTAAGCTAGTTGGCGTCTTTTAGACCTTGGATCCAACTATCTACCATATTAATGCCAACGTGGAGAAACGTAGGAAGGGTCCATCCGCACGTTTTGAAATTAGTTCAAATAAGATTTTTTTCAATATACGAATATAGGGTACCGTCTGAATTTTGGACCGGAAATTTTTCGTCAGGGTCTAGAGGTTCCAAGTCAGGTGGCTACTAAAAGATATATTTCAAATTCTGACGAAACTCGTCGTAACCCGACGAAAGGAACCTTTAACGACGAACCACAACCTAAATGGCACGAAGGGGACCATTAGCTGAAGATATTATGTTATTCATTTCCATTACTATTCAATACTATTTATAGATTATTTCTAAGACTGTGACTAAATAGATTTGTTTGTCAAACTTATTAAATCATCATCCTCCCCTTTCACATGTAACATTAGACATTATTCACATAGATATCAAATCTTGTAGAGTTTGTTACCGGTCGAGTGCACCCTATCACTGGTAGCTTGCCAAGTCCGTGAAATCACCAAACATTGTCAGTTAATAAATATTTTCAACTATTGAGATAAAAAAAAGATCAACACAGCGAAATCCTGTACAACAAGGCTAAAGGAATGAAGATGGAAATTATTATTATTATTATGAATAAATCGTAACGGAGACGCCAAAACATTTTTACTTTTTATCTTATGATATGACTATTGCGGATGAAACTTGCTTCAATCATTGACCATATTAATACACTCACGGCGAACGGTATAGGACGTTTTGAACAGCACAGCTACTCTATAATAAGAAAATGTTTCTCTATGCACTAGAAAGTATTGGATAAAGTACCATCACAAAGTAACTTCCCCGTACGATACTATGGCCCTTTTCACAAAGTGTTGTTATCTTTTTCTAGAGTGGAACTCTCCTATCAAGTGGTGGTACAACACCTTTGATTTCCGGTTATCACCATACAACTCTCCTATCAAGTGGTGGTACAACACCTTTGATTTCCGGTTATCAGTATATATACATAGCATGTGTAAATGCTTAATATATTAAAATAAAATTTATCATATGAATCTAAAATAACAAAACTAGGAAGTTTGGACCATTTTATCTATAAATTATTGTGTTTACCAAATATTTATATTTTCCTACTTGATTAAGTACAAAAAATAAAATGATGTTATCACAAATATGATAATAATTGGTCAATTTTAAAAATCCAGAATTTAAAGAAAGATAACTCCATATAGCCAATTCTACCACAGGTTGATAACCAATACTGATTGATTGTATCTAAAAGCCGAAACTGGATTGCGGACCTTTTTTTAGTGAAAAGGCCTGTTACATATCAGCTCACTATGAATTCACTCAAATCACAATGACCTATCGATAACGAGGAATTTTGTGCAAAGCTAAAAAAAACCAACAATAAAACAACAAGAATTATTTATTTCTAGAAACTGAAATGTACAAAGAGCTGAATAAGCATATCAACATATCTTTTCGGATTCCGGATTTAGGACGGCGGGATTTTTCAATGGGATATATATTTGTGCCAATTAATTTTATTTGAAATAAAAGTCTTTAAAACTAAAAAATGACCAATTCAATAAACGCATCCCTATATATTTCCGCCTAATTTTCCGACTGTAAGGAAACTATTAGATCAATGACATTTTCTTAGACAGTTGTGAAAAAGATACAATGCAAGAGTAGCAAATATTTACACATCGCTAACATGGATCACATAGTTTAAATAAACTAAATTTGAAATATAAGGATTAAACATTATTAAAAAAAAACTTCGAAAAAAGAAATAACATACTACTTTGATACATGAATGAATGCAGATGTTCGCCATACGCCGATAGGGTACCATCCGAATTTTGACTAAGCTAGGTGGCATCTATTTGGCCTTCGACACAACTACCTGCTTTTTTAATGCTAACGTGGAGAAAACGTCAGGAAGGGTCCATCCGCCCTTTTTGAAATTAGTCCAGATCAGATTATTTTCAATATATGCTAAAAGGGCACCGTCTGAATTTTGGACTGGAAATTTTTCGCATGGGTCCAGGGTTTCAAAGCTAGGGGGCATCGTTTAGGCCTTGGACCCTACTACCAGCTTTATGATTGCCAACGTAGAGAAACGTCAGCAAGGGTCAATCAGCAATTTATGCAACTGGTCCAGATGCTCACCATACGCTTATAGGGTACCGTCCACATTTCGGACCACAAAGTTTTCGTACAGGTCTATAGCTTCTAAGCTAGGTGGCGTCTATTAGGCATTGGACCCAACTACCTGCTTTCTGACTGACAAGGTAGAAAAACGTCAGCAAGGGTCCATCCGCACTTTTTGAAACTTGTCCCCAGATGTTCACCACACGCTTATAGGGTACCGTCCGAATTTCGGACTGGAAAATTTTCGTGTGGGTCTAGGGATTCTTAGCTAGGTGAGGTTTATTACATGTAGGCCTTGCTCCCAACTACCTGCTATATAAATCCCAACATGGAGAAACTTCAGAAAGGATCCAATAAGTCAAGATCAGATTTTATCAATATTCGGTTATAGGGTACCGTCAGAATTTTGGACAAGAAATTTTTCATACGGGTCTAGGGGTTCTTAGCTAGCTGGCATCTATTAGGCCTTGGAGCCAACTATCTGCTCTATGATTGCCAACATGGAGAAACTTCCATTTGCACCTTTTGAAACTGGTCCAAATGATCACTTTTAAGCTTATTAAATTCAATTTCCATAGGCAACAATAGGAACATTTCCTCCTTTTACAACTTTATATGTCCCTTTGCCTTCCCAAAATGTCATTTCCTATGGAGAACAATTATCACTGTAAATTTAAAGTTCAGAAACTTATCTATGTTGCCTTTGGTTTTCCGTCTTTAATTTTGGCTTGTAGGTGTTGATTGTATTAAAGCTAAACTAGAGACGCCTCTTTTTCAGATTTTCAAAAAAAATCATTTTATTGAAGATAATGAAGTGGCATTTTATAATTCTTAAATACAATATTTAATAAAAATAACAGAAATCAATAATTACATCCAATGAGTGCGCTGGCAGACCGCAGTCATTGTGCTGGCAGACCGATTACCGAGCCGTAGATTTGGTGGCCAAAAAAAGCAATGATTTGCTAATACCCTCTTTTTACCCTAAATGATAATGGGACATTAAATTTTAAATGCACATTAATAAAAATTATCAGTTTTTTTTTTTATATTTTACCTGCACTCTGTGGTTATATAATCTCAAAATATTTCATATCGGCGAGTTGACCTTGCTAAAATTCAGGTTTTTAGTTTTTCTTATTGTCGGGCTTGCTTCCTTTTTCAAACATATCGGACCAGTACAGATGCTTAAATTTGTTTATCACTGACAAAATTTATTTCGAGCCTTTCAGTTTTACTATCCAATTATAAGTTTCATATGTTTGTACAAATAATTCAATTGTGTGGAGATCTATCATAGTTATTTTTAGTTGAAATTACGATAGGTTGAAAGCGGACCTTGAAGAAGACACCCAAAACTTAATCGTAAAAACAGTTTTTATCATGTTAATTCAATTTTTATTTCAAAGTTGTTTTACCATATTATTTTTTGTGCTTCCGTATAGTTCATTCAGAATGTCCAGGAATTTGACAGAACTCACCAATTCTTATTGGCGCATAGGGTATTGGCGGTTAAGACATTGGCGGATAGCGGTTATTGGCGGATTGTAATGGCGGGTCACATCACTTTAGTAATTAAAATACATGGTGTTTGACAGCTAGTTGTTAATGACATTTTCTTACCATCATACAAATCCAATTAAAATCCATGGTACGTGTTACTTCTCTAAACCTCAAGCAATTCCAGGTTAAAGTTTGATAAACGTATGTTTAATTCTCTAGTATTCAGACAATTACAAGAATAAATCTGTGTGTAGCATAATTGACGAACAAAAAAAAACTTAAATTCAACGGTGTGATATACAAGACAACACAGAAAACCACAGCGCTAACAATGTGAAGTCCCACTCCAAACCGAGAGTGGCATTAGGTGCCCGGGAATAGTGGCGCTTGACCTGATCTACATGTCATACTGTAAGCGAAAAATTTGGTGTTATGTCAAATTCTGTAGGTGTCAATCTAGTGATGACAATCTTCATTTGTTATATAGGCACGTCATACCGATCTGTTAAATTGTGATGAGCGACCATAAAAAATTTTGCGTTACAATAGTAACTGTGATTGAACATAACCTTGGTAAAGTTGGGGTAAAAGGGGCTCTACAGCTCTCTGAAAGCTCGGAGCCCGTCTATATAGAACCCAGAGCTGTTAGGTTGTCCCAGAGCCCTTGTGATTGAGCCGATAGCTCTAGTATTTGGCCCGGAGGCCAAAGTAATAAAAGGATGGAGCCAGGGACACAGAGCCCGTTTTAACTCAGCAGTCTTCGCTCTGTTGACGAAACAGCCGGACATTTAGATGCGCGACTGTAGCAAATGACTTGTGAAATGCTTACTCCAAATGCTGGAAATGTTGGTATATTCTATAAAATAGATTTAGATTTTAAGGTAGATCGATCCGACTTGTGAAATGCTTACTCCAAATGCTGGAAATGTTGGTATATTCTATAAAATAGATTTAGATTTTAAGGTAGATCGATCCTAATAAAAATAACAGACATATTTTTTTTTATTTTGAGACATATTGTAGGTTTTAGTCCATTTGTTCATAAAATAAAATAAAAATAATATGTCACCGGTCATCTTTTCCTGCTATCAGGCTTTGAAAATCAGACCAAATTCAGTATTTTTCAGCAATATTTTCAAAGAATATATAGGAGAATGTGACAGCATGGTTGTTATTTAGTTTTCATATGAAATAAATATCAGACAGATTTTTTTCAGTTTTTGATATTTCAGAGATATATACTTCAGCTATATGTTGAGCTGAAAAAATCTTTATGTCAACGTTTGATTAAGAGATATATTTTACACAGTTAATGAAATAGACAAAATTTACGGGGAAAGGGAGCTAATTCGCGGGAAAGTGTATGTCGATCTATAATGAAAAGGCCAAATAAGGAATATTCCGGCTTGAAAATCAAGTCAATTCCGCATTCGACTTGTGTTTCGCAAATGCGCCAATCGAATGCGCCGTGTATTAGCGTCGATCTACCTTAAGTGTCCCGAGTTGTCAATATAAAGGTAAAGGTCCAAGCATGACGCTGATGTTTATGTGTCAGTGACCTTTTTAATGTTCAGTTCATTTGCGTAGATGAGATGATGATTATCCTTCAATCGAAGATAAAACGTCATCTTTGTAACGGGAATTGAAATAAATCTGAGTAGATTTGTCTCTTTCTGTTGAACTAGCCCTTGTATGAACATGGCTTCATACGAAAATAAAACAAGATGGCAGAGTAAAAACAAAAGAAAGGTTTAAAAAAATAAAAAAAGTATGGCTTTTTTCCCATGAATAAATTTCCTTCAGGATACTTATTTTGCGAATGCATTAAATCTTCTGGAAAATGTTTGAACAGGTTTTCTGTCTAAAAACAGCGACAAACTTGGAAATCTTATTTAATCCTCAGGATAAGCATGTGAATATGCTTATACAGGTCTTGAAAAAAAAATTATATGCGTCTGAAGTCGTAGACCAACTGAGTTAGAGTTCTAGGATGTGATATTATCGAGAACATCTTTCCACTGTGGAATTTGACCGTTACAATTTGAGTGACACGCAACAATACATTTGAATTTCACTGTTGCAGATAAGAGATTGGCTGTAAATTTCTGTCCCTACCCATTTGGCCACGTGATTGATCGATCTCATTGAAGCAGCCGGGAGAAAAAATATAAAGTTCCATATTAAATGTCTACTCTACTGCACTCTACTCCACTCTACTCAATGAAATGAAATGAAATGAATAACAAGTGAGAATACACAGACCAAAACAGAAACTGAGAAGTCTTTGTGTGTCATCCAAAACGTTTTTTGTCAATCAATAATTTCCAAAACCCACCTAAGAGGCGGAGTAAGCTACGAGGATCTTCTTGATGAAGACAATACTAGTCATGTAAAAAATTCATATATAACGTCTAAAAACAGCGAAAAACTTGGAAAGCTTATTTAATCCTCAGGATAAGCATGTTAATAAGCTTATACAGGTCGAAAAAAAATAATATGCGTCTGAAGTCGAAGAGCAACTGAGTTAGAGTTCAACATGTTCTAGGATGTGATATTATCGAGAACATCTTTCCACTGAGAAATTTGACCGTTACAACTTGAGAGACACGCAACACTAAATTTGAATTTCACTGTTGCAGATAAGGCCCCATTTCGATAAATTTGCATCTCGTCAGTGCAACTCGAATCTAAAAATTTGAAAACTGCTTCCCAAATATTTCTCCCTCGAAAGGGTGTACTCCCTCCTTGCACTTTAATACATTTAGATAAAGATTCAGCCACTGGACCTGCCACTTGAATGCAATTTCGACAAATTTGGACAATGTTTGTAGGTTTTGCTAAAATTCGTTGTTTATGACCTCCAGAACCAAAATGAAGTAACTGGCATTTGGAAGGACAAATGCCACAAAAATTTGTTTTGGTTCTGCGTGACCTTTCTCTAGTACCATCTTCTCAACAGTTAAAGGCTATGTACAGCCATGTTTGACAACTAATAAGTAAGAAAACATACAAGTGTGGGATATTTCAATTGTATTGCAAGACGTATACGTACCAGAGACCATCATACATGATTTTCGACAACATTTAAGCATATTTTGAAAATGACCCAACATTTAGGAAGAAAGTTCCGACTTTATGGCCATACTTCTTTCACAACGACATATCTTTTAAGCTTTCAGGCAGAATTTCAATAATCCAAAACTACTTGAAAGAAGATATCGTGTAGAGTTTTTCTCTCACTTTTATTTTCAAAAATGTTTGTATCGAAAGGACGATAAGAACCCCGTTTTTAGCGAACTAAAAATTGGTATATTATGAATTTAATACAGAAAAGTCTCTGTGCTGTTTTATGTTGTTAATTGTCTTTCAACTTTCAGATGAAGTCGTAGCATACACATAAAACAAAGATTCAAGGTTATGGAAAAATGGCTACCGTGCCTGACGCACAAGTAGTTAAGACTACATCAACAACTGCAACGATAGAATGGAGAAAAGACCCAACTGCCAAGGAAGGATATGAGTTAAAATACAAACCCATTAATTCAAAGCAATGGCAGCATGACAGTGTTCTAGACTGCGATGACGATAAGGATAAAGATCAAAAGTTTGAGTTGAAACATCTCTTACCGGATACCGAATATAGGATTTTAATAAACAAAATAGATGATGAATCAACTATAAAGTTATATGGGGAAGCATTTAAAACTATGCCGTCTGCAGCAATTCATCTGAAGTCCGAGTCAGAAAAGGTGGAGCATCCATGTGCAGACTTTCCTGTTTTCAAAGTAAAACCCAAAGCTGTAAACACAATCACAAAACATGTCCGAGATGTAATAATAAGTAAGTAAGAGAAATTTTTATTCATATTTATAGTTCAGTATTACTTTCAGAATGAACTGATCATGGCGTTTTTTTAAATAAAATGTAGATGAAACTTTTGCCTAATTGGGTCACAAAGTATACTTTAGCTCCTTGTTTTTTAAACCCTAGCCAATACAGGCCGATGAGTGATTTGAATTAGAAAAAATGGAGCTCTTCATTAAAAGAAGCAAGAACGGTCTACTTTGATTGTTAACCTTAGTTTCAAATTTCAAAAAGCTATATCTTTCTACATTTAAAAAAAATCAAGTTAAGTTTGTATTTCATTAAAGTGTAAAAATAATGTTTGCGTTTGAAGTTTTATTATGAAATTTGAAATAAATGCGTAAATCGCAGCTACGGAGGACAAAGCTGGGTGCCTATCTTTATGAATGAATAAAATATACATCTCCGGATTTTCTTCAAAATGATATACTGATATATGGCTTGCGATACTAACAAAAATGCGGTATACCTAGAATTTCGAGCGAAATACCAGGTAAACTGCATGTAAACTAGTGATTTCCGGTTGGTATACATTTTATTCACCCGAAAACCCCTAGTTCTGATCAGTATCGGATATTCGAGTTTAAACCGAAAACGCTATTCATAGTATTAGCCAATTAGAAACGAGAAACGGAAATCGTTATTTGATATTTAACGTTCATCCAATCAGAAACGGAAAACGGTATTCACAGTTGTAGAACTCTTTTTTTTATTCAACTTTTTGTAATTTTTATTTATTATATGTATTTTCATATTATAAGTTAATAATCAAACAGAGAAACTTTTAAAAACAGTGCCTGTGACACTTTTGGAGTGCAAATGGATATCAGATTCGCGGGTCATGTGACGATTCTATCTCTACCCGTTGTCTATATTCACCTTAAGCAGTTAAAAGTTGTGAATATCTCCGTTTTAGACTTAGTTTAAACAATTATTTTTCATACCTATTCTATGCTAAAGTTGATGATTTTTTTTCGCAACATATCAAACTCCTTTGCAAGGACATAATGAAGTGAAATAACTGTTTTTTTTTTCGTTTTTAAAGAGCAAGTTTAAACTGCAGACTAATTGTTTTCTTTTCATACCTTTCTAATGCTAAAATTCATAAAGTCTTTCTTTTTCGAACTATAAAACTCCTTTGAAAGGATATTATGATGTGAAATTTTCAAAACACTGAATTGTTTTTGTATTTTAAAACTATGTTTAAATCGCTGATTTGCATACCTATTCTTTGCTAAATTTCATGATTTTTTTTTATTTCGCAACATATCAAACTCCTTCGCAAGGATATAATGAAGTAAAATTTTCAAAACGCATAATTCTTTTTGTCATTTTTAAAGAGTTAGTTTAAACCGCAGACTAAAAAGTTTTCTTTTCATACCTTTTTTATGATAAAATTCACGGTGGGGTCATCTTATCAATCCGACACTCATTAGTCCGACACTCATTTGTCCGACAGTTATTAGTCCGACACTCATTAGTCCAACACTTGTTAGTGTAATTCAACACCACCATTTTCTTCCCTTGTCTTAATAAAATAGTGGAACCGTTTCCAGCAGTCGCTCAAACGATCAGTATTCTGAAGTTGGTTCAAAAGATCCGATTCGGACTGAATAGTGTTGATCAAATGTTAGTAAAAATATGTTAGATATTTCTTAATATTACTAATAAATTAACATGTATTAACATGTATTTTTATGGATGACATTCATTTGCGTGATTGCACTGCAGAAGTCACAGACATTTTTTTCTCTTTTCAATATGCAAGCACAATTAGCATTCTTTGCATATATAGATTGAACAAATTATTTAAGGACGTTTGAGTTCTATTGCATTCCGGTAATATAGGTCAAAATGGGGTTTAAAGGTTCAAATGGCAACAGAGTGGTCAAAATGAGATTAATTAAGAACCCCCAAAATTAATTGAAATTCACTTGAAGAATAAAAGTATTTTGAGAACTAGTAGGAATAGCAAAATTTTTTTTTCAATGAAAATACACGTCGAACCTATAAATGCCAAATATCCTTCCATACAAGTGCGGACTGTACTAAAGTCAAATAAGGTATGGCCACTCTCACTCGAATTTATTTCCTGCTGCATACCAATTTTGCGGATGCTAAAATCTTCACCAAACCGTTTAAATGGTAATTTATATATATACGATTTCACAACAAAATTATATGGATACATACTTTAGAATGAAAAATTCAGCCACTTTAATTGAATTTGTAGGTTTTTGTTCTTGTCCGTTGCAAGAAGCAAACTAAATCTACAAGTGGTGCCATCAGAAATGATGGTCATCCCCGCACTTCCCTGTTTGACACGGAAAACAGTTGTTTTGGGCCCTTGGCTTAATTTTTCTCTACATTTTGGATCTCAAATTATCGATAGTCAATATTTTTTACTAAACAGGAATACAAGGATATATGGTTGCTGGGTATAAAATTAAAAAAAATCAATTGTCTTTAAGACTTTCAGGAATTTTGCCAAAATTGCAATCAAATATTTTGAAAATTCAGCTGGTGAAAATGTTTGTCCTAATTCAACAAATTCTAAAAGTGTGGTTGCTAGATAGAATAATAAAAAAGATAATCATAATAGGTGGTCTTTGAGACTTTCGGGATTTACCGAAGTTGGAATCACATTTTCACATTATAAGTTTTCAGAACTGGACTTAAATCCAAAAATGAGTGAGGAGTTCCTCTGACAAGTTCATCTAACGGACATACGGACAGACAGACGGACGGTACCAAAACGATATCCCTGCATTTTCTAAAGTAAAGTACGGGATTAAGTATTCCATGTAGAAGGGCAAATGCTTATATATACACCTGAAACATAAAAATGATATTCAGTGTCCTTAGAGAAGTATCTTTCCAAACATTGTAAGATAGATGATTTCCTAGGAAGATTTTCGATAACATTTTAGCATAGTTTGAAAATAGCAAAGCGGTCGCAAACTCACCGAAGAAAAAATGTAAGACGAAAATAGCTGAATTCCCTCGCATTTTTTTTTAGGTAAGGCTAGATCCGCGTCGGTGTCGGACTAATAAGTGTCGGACTATTGAGTGTCGGACAAATAAGTGTCGGACCAATGAGTGTCGGACTAATAAGTTTCGGACTATCGATGTGCAAATTCACAAGTGTTTGCTTCACAAATTATACAACTACTTCGAAAGAATATAAGGATGTAAAATTTTCAAAACAATTCAAATTGTTTTCGACCAGTTTAAGGCCCTTGAGTAAACTGATGACTGGAATATTTACTTATCGTACCTATTTTATGCTAAATTTCATATTTTTTTTTTTATTTCGCAATATATCAAACTCCTTCGAAATGATATCGGGAAGTAAAATTTTTAAAACACTTAACTGTCATTTTTAAAGAGTTTCAAATTGGTCATGAGAAGTGAGTTAACTTCCTGCATTCCTTATCTACTGTGAGGTATATGTCTTAAATAGAACTTTAAACAGAGTACTCATCAAGTTATATGAAAATATAAAAATGTTCTGCAGAGATTTGTTCAATTGAATATTTTTTGAACTGTGGTCTAAAATGGCGATATTCACAACCTTTAATGGTTAAGGTGAATATAAACAACTAGTCGAGATCGAATCCTCCCATGACCCGTGAATCTGATATCCAATCGCACTCCAAAAGTGTCCCAGGCACAACTGTGTTTGATTATATGAAAATACATATAATAAATAAAAAAAGTTGAATAAAAAAGAGAGAATTATAAGCGATTAACAGAATAAACGATTTGGATTGATTTAATAAAACTCTGAATACCGTTTTCCGTTTCTGATTGGATGAACGTTAAATATCAAATAGCGATTTCCGTTCCTCGCTTGTCATTGGCTTAAATTATGAACAGCGTTTTCGGTTTAAACTCGAATATCTGATATCGATCGGAAACTAGAGGTTTTCGGCGAAATACTATGAATACCGATCGGAAACCCATAGCTTACGTGCGGTATATTATTTCACCATAATGAGGTACAATGATGCCTGTTTTACACCTCTGCAGTTTAAAAAAAATTACCCGCCAAGCTCAACACAACGTACATGCCACCCTCCTTTCAGACTTTGGCAACGGTTGTATCTTTATGAATGAATGCAAATACATTCTATCCAAAGTGCGAATCGAAAAATATATTTTCTACCGTTCCCGTCACAATTTTGTACCGTAAGCAGAGATACTTGTGGGAAATATACGACGATGTTTACATTTTGAAAGTGCAAGACGCTTGATTCTCGGTACGCCAATAGAAATAATTCAAATTATGTGTTAAATATCAATGCATAATAACGGTACTACATAAATATATATTCATAGTTTATGTAGTTTTTGATATCATTGATTGAACGCACATTTAATGTAAATCTTGTTTATCTGTAGAATAACATGTTTATACTATTCTAATTCGTGCTACAAAACTATGACATCTATCAACAATAACACCAGAAAAAGTTTTATTACCCGTAAAACCAATTATTGATCAGAAACGACTAACTTGAATAAATGGATGCTTCGACTTTCCTCCGTAAGTGTTACAATTTTTCTCCGTTACTGCTACTATTTTCTAATGTAACTATCGGTACAATGCTACAACTTTTTTACCGATACTTTTCAACTTGAGATGTATATGAAATATGGTTTAATACAGTCTTGCGAAAACATGCATGTAAAATTACATTTTCTGACATTTTGATGTTGTAACAAAATTTTCAGTTCTTTGTCACGCCGATAAAGTTTCTTATGTTGTTGGTTCAAATTATATATACATTGTACATGTCTATTGTTTAAGATATCCAAAAATGTAGAAAAGAGTTAACATCTCATGATCTACAGCTTTAATACCGAATGCAACTGAAAAATATTTTGAGACGGAGCTCTTAACCCTCACCAAATATATACGACAGCGCTCTGTATTTGAAAATCCATGCGAACAGAAAATGGATTTCTTTAACTTGACGACAGTCATTCATGAGAACATGTCACCTGCCAATTGATGTTTAGGTCACATTATTTTATATCCATCGGATAGCACTTGCACGTGCTATAACTGAACCAAACATGATTTTCTGCATTAAACGGTTTTCAAAATATCCGGCTGAGTAAAAAGTTAACGCCGTCGACATGATTTGCATGCCTATGTCTCGCATTCTGCGACTCTCAACGCAAGCGAGACAAGAAAGCAAAACTCGTCCTTATCATTCAAAGAAATCCCGTAATGGTGTTGTACCAAAAAATAAATTAATATATAAATAAAAATAGCATGAAGCAGGGACATCAATTTTGTAATGATATGATATGAAACTTACTTTAAACGTAATTGGTAGTGATGAAGCTCGATGAAATATAATATCTGCAAAATGTCTTTGTACAACTGAGCGTAATTTGTTTAAGGGAAAAGTTTTCGTTTTTTTTCGGTCTGAGAGTCAGAGAAGTAGTTATTTTACAATTAACAAACTACCGAAATCACTTATTAATTTCATTGTTCCTACAAGAGAAATTGTTGGAATTAGAAATCACATTTAAGACCTCATGAAAAAAAGCGCGCATGCCTCATGACTTCACGCACATAGAACAATATACTTAAAATCATATGAATAAGATATTTAACAACTGTATCCCGTAAAATACTGTCGATATTTACATTTTCGAACATCAAAAATGTTCCAAAGGCAAGCCTCGCGTTTTTTAATCTAAACATTTAACTATCAAGAGTCCGGTTGGTAAAATGTCGTATCTCACTCGATGCAGTTGTTAAATCTTTTAACTGCAAATTGGCGTTAATGGACATCTTCAACACACATATTAGACAAAACACACCCCTTTTAGTTGTCATTATTGACTTGAGCTTTGTCAATCCAATATAATAAAACAATTATTATGGCAAACCCTTGGGGAATTTATTCCCTATTTTTGTAATATTTAAATTGATTTTTTTAATATTAAAAAATATCCTTTTAATATTAAAAATTCATTACATATTTCAATATTATAAAATGAGTGGCCTATTGTATGTGTATCTTTGTTTCACAGATTGGATGTAGTATATAGAATCTCGATCCTCGAACATAGTGAAACTATATTATCAAAGACAGATCCCCAAAAATGCATTGCATCAACTGCCTTTCTAATAATTTATTGTTAACATATCGTTGCCTGAGAATTTAAGTGATCTTTCTTCATTTTTGACAAATTTCAGCTGAGGTGGCTATATCTAGCTTTAAAGTACACGTGCATCTCCATAAAATCTCAAGGTCCCTTGTGCTGTCATTTAAGAGCTAAAAACAATAATTAAATCCTATATCTTCAAACTCGATTTGAATTCAGTATTTTACTGTATCAACTTCTGAACCAATCAATGTTCTTTATTGGTGTCATGTGACAAAAGTTAGCCAATCAGATTAGTATAAACAATTGAGATTAGCTGTGTCCTGCAATTGTTCCCTTTAAATAATTTTTCATAAGTTTAAGAAATTATCTTGCTGTAAAAAGGCTAGATCAATGTTTTTTGACATATATTTACACAAAATTATAATTAAAGTTACGTAAGATATCTATGAATGGTTGCTCTAAGGAGATAAATCACTTTAATTTTCAAGGAAATGAACTGCAGAGCATATAGTTTTTTTTTATATATGTATAATCAATAATGATTTAGACAGGTATATTATGAATTTTACATTTTATAACTTAAACTTGAAGTTAGTTGACTTTTAATTATAGTGTAATATGATTTCAAATATTTACAAAACTCGAGAGACATATAAATTGATCCTATTAAATCCATATATTTGTTTAAGTGAAAAAGGGGGGGGGTCTGATTATTTTATTCCAAGGTTTAAATCACATATAATTTTACAGTTTCTTGTAGAATTTTGCTAAATAGCTTTACAGTAAGCCAAGGTAAACATGATAATGTGATTTTATGTCTGTATGCATGTTCAGGAGAGTGAGAAGTAGGTATCTTTCTGAGCGGAAGTTATATTTATTCTGTCGAGCTGTTTGTACTAACAAAAATATTGATCCAGTTAGGTTCCTGCAGAGCTCTGGATCTTTGAATTTTAATCGTGTGCCCTGTACATAAATAAAACGTACATTGTTTTAAATAAACGCAGTCCAGCTAGTGCAGGTGTTCTGCAGAAGTTCGGCCGAGTCTGAATTACTGGAAGTATCCTTAAGGTGTGAATACAGTAAATAAATCTCCATTACTTTCTATGCTAACTTCTATGACAATGAACACTCATATTCATTTTCCCGTAATTAATCGGGAACGTTTATATCTCATTCAGTAAAATATAAATTTGGGTCTTTTTTTTGGCACCGTCAAAATATAAGGTCATGTGGCATTTTTTTTAGCCATTTCCGTTACTTGAAAACGGATATTAACATTGATTTTTTGATAGGATCTTTGCATTTTAACTAAACACATTCTAAATTTGTAAAATCTGTATTGCATGTACACAGGTTATGTATTCCGGTATATGCATGGAATCATTATGCTAAACTCCTCACAGGAAGGGATATTGGTGGAAGCTGTATACTGGGGGTACATAACTTAATTTGTCAGTTGGTAATGGGTCTGGAGCTGGCATGTCAGTTAACTGCTAGTAGTCTATTGTGATTTCATGTTTATGTCCGTATATATAGTTCTTTCAGTTTAATTTTTCACAATTTACTCAGTCCTGTTGCTAACTGAATTTTACTGTTGTTATAATTGTATTTTTTTTATTCACATTGGCTAATTAAGGGAAAGGTTTGGGCCCAATAAAACTAGTTTAACTCCGCCGCAGCAGGTTTGCGCCTGCCCTAAGTCAGGAAATTTATTAAGCCTTTGTGTGTCTTGTCTGTTTTCTAGTTAGTTCACTTTATGTCTATCGGAGTCTAGGAAGATGCTTATTTCGCTGAACTTGATTACTCTTTTATTTAGGGGCCAACTCCGACCTACCGTTGGATGTGGGGTTTCCTCACCGTTCATTGAAGATCTTATGGTGGCTTTGAGTTGTTATTGCTCCCCTTAGGGTCGTTGTCTCTTTGACACATTCCCCGTTTCCCTTCTTTTTCTTAATTAGAAAACAGACAAGACACACAAAGGCTTAATAAATTTCCTGACTTAGTTTACTTCATGTCTATAGGAGTCTAGAATGATGTTTATTTCGCTGAACTTGATTACTCTTTATTTAGGGGCCGACTCCGACCTGCCGTTGAGTGTGGGGTTTCCTCACCGTTCATTGAATATCTTATGGGGGCTTTGAGTTTATTACTCCCCTTTGGGTTGATGTCTCTTTAACACATTCCCCGTTTCCCTTCTTTTTTCTATAGCAATTTCGCACTTAATTTCTTATTTCGACCCTCCTTTTCTTAAAACTCGCTCTGAAAAACGTAGAATTTTGTCAAGTTTCTTCTTTCGCTTTTTAAAAATCACCTATGAACTAGCTTTTGAAAAACATTTATTTTAAATAATATCCTCCAATCAGTCCATTAAAATTTTTCATTACACTACTGAAGGTTACAATAAACCATTAGATGATATGGGCGCATCCATTTTATGAAGAGAAGATGCAATGGAGATTTCAAAACATGGCTTGCTGTGATTGGTTGTTAATAAATGTGAATTGCGTGGTTTATCTGAAACTACTATAACATGGTAATGTTTGCAAAATAATGTATTCTTTTTATTCTTGATCTGCCATATATGGGAATGTTTATTTCAATGGTTATATTTGGCGGTGATTTTGTGCGAAATTGACGGTGGTCACTAAAAACCGAAAATTACGATGAGAAAAGCAATGGGAAGCCCCTGTTTTTTTCTTGCCGAAAGTTTTGTCGGGTAATGAAGTTCAGTAATTAAAGATGTCTGGGATGAAAATTTCTTTGGTGAATTTTGTAGACCAGGATTCGTTACTATTGTCGCCTATGGGAAAATTAATGGTTTATTGTAACCTATATCAAAGGTGAATTTTTTAAGATTTTTGTCAGAATCTGTCAATTTTGCTATCAAATTACTTCATTTGTCATAGAAATTGAAATTCCTGCAATAAAACTCTTGCAAATACTATGACGTCACAACTATAGTCTATTTCATTATATAGGTATTCCGAAATACGCATTTGGGGTAGGGTGTTTCGGTCGACCGTAGATCTGCTACGTCTGCATCAATGTGGTCAAAACGGGATGATTTGTGTTGAGTTATGATAAAAGAAGCATAATTGGTCAATTTTTATACACTGCAGTCCTTTGTCGAAGCAGTAGGGGCCAAATCTGGTCCCTTGATTTTGGCCAAAATGTACGATAAAACTGTGTTGAGAAACCTTTAATGCCGCAGTATATAGGAAATATTTTAATAAAATATGTTTGTGATGAATTTGTAGTATAATGCTGTATTTCATGGTTTAATGCCTCAAAATCCCTGAATTACTGGTATTCTGTTGCTATAGTCTATTTCAAATTTGTAGTTTTTGAGAAAACTGCCAAAATTAATATTTTGTTTTCCAAATATGGCTAGGCAATAAAACAACTGACCAACTTTGTCATCAACATAGATGGGCTTATACCCCCAATGTACTTTGACAGCACAAAAATTAATTTCTGCCTGCATATGAAAGAAATGTACCGTAATATCTCTAAAAAAATTAAACTTTTTTGGTCCTTTTCAGACTGGGGGTGGCATGCGAAAAACAAAGCTGTGCTAATAACGATGCATGATACGCTCATGATGTTTTTCACATAAAATGCTAAATTGCCTAGGAAACTAACAACACAAAATTTGCCACCTTCTGAAATCGATGTTGTACCGTATAGGTTACAATAAACCATTAGATGATATGGGCGCATCCATTTTATGAAGAGAAGATGCAATGGAGATTTCAAAACATGGCTTGCTGTGATTGGTTGTTAATAAATGTGAATTGCGTGGTTTATCTGAAACTACTATAACATGGTAATGTTTGCAAAATAATGTATTCTTTTTATTCTTGATCTGCCATATATGGGAATGTTTATTTCAATGGTTATATTTGGCGGTGATTTTGTGCGAAATTGACGGTGGTCACTAAAAACCGAAAATTACGATGAGAAAAGCAATGGGAAGCCCCTGTTTTTTTCTTGCCGAAAGTTTTGTCGGGTAATGAAGTTCAGTAATTAAAGATGTCTGGGATGAAAATTTCTTTGGTGAATTTTGTAGACCAGGATTCGTTACTATTGTCGCCTATGGGAAAATTAATGGTTTATTGTAACCTATATGAAAGCTCTCCCCAAAATAGGCGGAGGTTAATGATGTCATGTTTATTTACTGAATTCACACCTTAAGACTTGTCACAAGAAGTGCTTCGGATTCCCTGCGCAATCCAGAGCAAATGTTCTATACATTGTCATTTGAGTCTGATTTAGTGCAATTATCATTGACGGTTACAAAAACTTCAAGCACTTTAGAAAAATACCATCACTGGGTACGAAGTGCGACGCGAGAATTTACCTTTTTGGGAGCAACTGCATTCCTGATTGCTGTTCACAGGTGAATTGGGGGACAAATAAATCAGTATTAAGATTCAGCATGACGACAAAGAAGTAAATAAGGCGAGAGAGTGTTTTAGAATTAATTATATGCATAGATTATTATTGAGTTGATCTTTTAATACACATGTTTGGTTCATCTACGACTGCAACATGGTAAATTTAAACGCATATGCAAAATATCGTAAGAAATCAATTTTCCCTTCTAAACGCGTGTTGACTTAACTATATATTTTGATTAAGTACCACATTTTATAGGAAAAATAATTTGCTATAAAAATAGCCAACTAGTATGGTTCTGGATCTCAGTATTTAGATAGTAAACCAAGAGATGTCCAAAAACTGAAACTCCTTTTTGGCGATGCGAAACCTTTTTCACAAAGAAGCCTTGTTAGTGTAAATCTAAACAGGTTGCAACACCTTTTTACTGTTTTGTGCAACACTATATTGATGTATACGAAAACACATCAAAACGTTATAATTTCTTTTAGAGCAAAATGGGCATAGGATAAATAAATTATATATTGACAAAAACTTTATATCAATATAAGTCTAGAAAATGAACACATATTTTCTTATTTATGTTATAAATTTCTATCATATATACCTAATATTGTGAAGAATGAACTTGTATCCTATAGAAATGTGAGGTGTCATTGGTATCTCTTTACATGAAAAATTTGGATGTGCATCATTATTGATTTATAGATGCATTTTTTCATATAGAACATTTTAATCTTTTTTTCCTGGAAATGTTTTTGTCGGATGGAACAGTTTACTGTTAACCGACTTCCGGACGAATTGTTTCATGCGCATAAAAAAAAGAAAAAAAAATGCGCAGCGCGGCGTCACTTCAAATCTGACCTAATGGCTATGTAGAAAATTTATTAAAAGGCAGGTTGTTTAAATGTTTTTTATATTCAGTTAATTGATGCATTGTTTCAGGAAATAGCAAAACTATTGTACTTTGATGATGGAGATGACCTCTGGCCTCGGTTTACAGTTCAAAAGTAATTTCCATCATCCCGGGACAATATTTTTTCTGATTCCTCCAAAGGCATGAAATAACTGTATATTGCTTGACGATGTAATTTACCATTTAATCCAGCATCAAACGAAAGAAAAAGAAACTGATTATGATTATTCGAATATTCATAATAAAATTCAAAATTATTCAAAAACATCAAGTGATGGATTCTTGTTTGACATCAACTGCAAAAGTAGTATATATATATATATTGTGACTGCACGTTTAAGTATGTGATTTTCTTTAAAAAAAGGAATCCCACTAACACCGCGAACAACTAGAAAATTTCAGGGATAGCATTTCAAGAATTCAGAATACACAATAATAGTCAACAATTTTTTCACTTTGTAATCAGATGAAAAATTTAAGCGAAGTAGTGCCCATAAAGTTAACTTAATTTGACTAAATTTTAAGTTGATAGGACCAAACTGTCTTCAAGGATAATGACTACATATTATGCTAATCTAGGCTTGGTGTAAAGATTGATAATACTTGGATCAAATATTCAGAAGACATATTGCCCAAAACTAAAATAACTCTATCTGTCAAAAAAAAAAAAAAAAAAAAAAAAAAAAAAAAAAAAAAATGGTAGGACAATGTAAAGCAAGTACACTTTGTCTGCCAATAGACGTATTATTACAACTTTTTGACATTGTGGTAGCACCTATATTATTGTGTGGTGCAGAAGTTTGGGGTAACGAAAATAATGATGTTGTCAAGTCTTTGCATTTAGAATTTTGTAAGTATATATTGAAAGTTAATAATATGTACTCCAACATGTATTGTTTATGCAGTTAACTTGGTAGAATTCCTATGTCAGTATGTATAAAGCCAAATATGATTGGTTTTTGGCAACGAATTATAAATTCGAAAAGAGAAAAATTCTCCCATCTTGTATGATAAATTTTATTAGCTTGATGCAGGTGATGTGTATCATTCTAAATTGTTGTCATGTAACTTTTGGATTTCCAAAAAATAATACACAGTTTTTGCTTTTAATAAACAAACAATATTTCAGTACCTAAATTATTAAAAACAAAAAAGCAGTAATGAAGTTTACATATCTTTAAAGTAGATGAAGTGCGTACGTAGACTGTGTGATATGAATTTTATTATCCCCAAATTCTTTGATATTCAGTGTCGTTGGTTTTGCTTTTCCGTCCGTCTATAATGTTTTCTCTTAACATGCCGTCATTCTACAATTTTGGTTTTATGGTTTTAGTTTTGCGCAAATAGAAAAATTGCATAAACTTTGTAGATGCCCAATAAGTTCCGATTTTTTACATTGGTCTTGCTGCAAACAGCAAGACGCAAGATGAATTTTCAAGCACCTAGCAAGCGTCACGAATTCCTTCTTTTTATCTAGATTTCAGTGAATTCCTGTGTAGAATTGTTGCATATATACCGTAGATGTGCCATAAGCTTTCATTATTTTTTTTTAAATCTTATTCCATTTTAATTAAGCGTCCTGAAAATGTTGAAGACTTTTATATTTTATATTTTCATATTTTAGTATAAACAATCAGAGCTCTGGCATAGAATCTGTTAATCTTGCTAGTCATAACTCTGAATACTAAAAATCAAAAATGTGATTCCGATTTTAACAATTTCCATGAAACTCTCACAGACCTATTACATTTTTTGATCACCTCATTTGTTCCCAAAGAATCCTTTCGGTTGAAAATGAACGTTGCAGTTTTCTTCAATTAAATATGAAAAAATATGGGATGCAGAAAACAATATTTGCCCTTTATTGGCTGAATGAATTGTTATTCGCCTTATTGGTATTTTCTAAAGGAAAAATTGTTGCTACCTTCACCTTCTAATTGTTTTATAGTATTGAAAAAAAAAAAAAAAAAAAAAAAAAAAAAAAAAAAAAAAAAAGCTGTATGTAATAAGAAATTGGTTAAAAGTGTTAAACGTACTCTAACCTTTCATATGGCGTGTTTAAAAGTAAGATTCTGTATACATTTGTATTTCGTTCAATTATCACAAGAAATAATTTATTGAATATTCATCTTTTTTTTTCTTCATATTTTACTACATTTCCTATTTACATGCATAATAAATGTTAAGTCTTACACTGTTTTATATCACATTACATTTTAATACTTAAGAGAAATACATTGTAAGTAAAATCTTTGAAAAATGTTCTATTTCCAAATGAAAATTTGAATTATCTAATTTTCAACGCTTTGTTTCTTTAAAAAAGTGGGATTTCTACTCTCGGCAAGACCCCTTCTACCTTCAAACTCAATCCTGGGGGTATTGCTGTCAATAGCTGAAAAGATATCAATTCCAAAAATTTCGACTCCATAGTTTTAAGACATACAACAGTTTAATTCTAGTGCGACGATATTTTAAAAATTTCTGGTACACAAGTGTTTTATTTGGGGAATAAAACTGGAAATTTATACAGACATTTCCTGCTTACAGGTAGAATTCTAATTAAACAGTCTAGAATAACTGTGTTTACAGGTAAAAGATACAGTACTGTGCAACGTAGCCCTTACCGTTTGACGAACGCGGAACGGATAGCTGACGGGACGTGAACGGATTGCTGACGGGAACGTGATGGGACGAATCGATTCACGTCCATAACAGTTCACGTCCAGGTACTCGTCATTTGACGAATACAATTCGTCAATTGGCGAGAGAGGACTCGTCATTTAATGATATGCAAAATAATCAATAGATTAATATAAAAGATAATTGAAATTTTCCAATGAAACGAAACGAATTCAATCGTGATAACGGTTTCACATTGACAGTGACTGGGAACAGTTTATACTTTTGTTTGATCTTAACAGAATGCATTAATTGAAAATCAAAAGTAAAATTTCCCTTATTTTGTTTAGAACTCCAAATAAATGAAGAAAATGATAAAAAATATCGATAAGTTTTAATGGAATCCCCGGGAATCAAATAATCATTTTTGTCATTTCAAATGGACTGGTCAGAGGAAAACTTTCCTTTTACAAATTATTTTGCTCAAAAATCCATAAAAAAGATCACTCGTAAATCGCCATTTTAGTCATTGCAAATGTACCCGTCAGTGCGGAACTTTTTCACATTATTTGTTGAAAATTCCATGAAGATGAAAAACTGTAATAAAAAATTACTTAAGAATCTTCATGTAAGTCATTATAAATACACCGGTCAGTGTGAAAATTTCCTTTTACATATTATTTTTTTGTTAAAAATTCCATGAAAATGAAAAAAATGTGATAAAAAATTACTTATGAATCTTCATTTTAGTCATTACATATACACCGGTCAGTGCGAAACTTTCCTTTTACATATTATTTTGTTGAAAATTCCATGAAATGAAAAAAATGTAGAAAAAAATTATTTATGAATCTTCATATTTTAGCAGAAGTCCATTATTAGTAGAAGTCAGCGACTCGTAATATATCAGTAGACGGCTTTGTTCCCAGACTACCGCTGCGATTCAAACGAAATTTCGCGCGAGAAGACTAAAAATAGTATAAAAAATTCTTGGCCTGAAAATAAATGTTGCATCATGGGTACAGTTAATTTATGCAAAATCCATGGAGGCAATATACATTCGCTGCGTGCTAGCCACTTCACTGACCGTTTTTCGATAACTGTGTTAATTAGCCACTTCCCTGTCAGTGTTCAGATAACTTTGTGAACCGACGATCGATTAAAAACAGATGTTTTTAAAACAAAGAAATGGAAATTAGAAACGATTTAAATGAATATATACAGCAGAGAGTTAAATCAGAACTTCACATTATTAATTCAGAGAAAAGATATAATTTATTCAAAAATATCCAGGGTGATAAAACGAATGAAATATTGCGAAAGCTTGATAATGTATCAGAGAAAACGAAAACAGACGCCAAAAAGTTCTCTGAATATATTTTCAAATTCCATGATCGGGGCGCTGACTTGTGGAAGCAGTTACCACTTTTGATAGACACAGAATCCATCGTTTTGGAAGAGCTAAAGCATATTTTCAATTTTTATGTGCACTGTATTTTCAACTTCAACCAAGAAAAAAGTTTAGATGATCAGAAGGAATTAGACAAGGATAAAACACAGACTGATTACAGGTCGTCTACACATATGCATGATGAAACCGAAAGAGGATTATTGGCAATCGGAGGTGGAACTATAGGAGAGATATGGGAACTAAATAAAAAGAGGCGGAAATTGTCTTCAATTACACAGGATCAGAGAAACATGGCAAATAAACTACATAGAATGTCACTTGAAATACGAAACACGGAGAAAGAGAGTGAAAACTTGCCATCATCAACTAGAGGGCGGGAAAGGCGTGGACTGTTAATTCCAAAACGTGCATTCTTGCCATTTATTAATATTGTAAACGATTGCGTTGCAGAATTTGGAAACGCAGAATCCTTCAGTAAATAAGGCAAAAATCTCATAAAAGGTACGTAATTTTATAGTGTTTTTTTATCGTCATAAGTGGTGTTAAACCTAGCTGTATGGGACATTATAATCTGATCGTTTTTTTCTTATAATTTGATAAGACCAGTTTTGTGAAATATAAAGCAACCCTGAGTTAAATAATAAATACTAAATAAAAGAATGTGAACTCTTTAGTAAATAACAAAATAACGAAGTAACTGTATGAATATATTATCTTTAAAGTACAGTCTCAATCACGAGACGTCAGCCGCCTCGACAAATTAATGCCTAGCAATTGAGAAAATGCATGTGTCAAAAACATATTTCAAAAAGTTGTGGCCTCGAGCATTATTTTCATAGATTGGTATTCAGTTCAAACATTTACCTATTTTACTTGTATATCCATCTTGAGACTATGGAAAACAATAGATGACATGATTACTTTTTTTATTATATTATTATCTTATTATTTTACATATAACTTTTTTTACAGTTGCTTTTTTTCTCTTGATCCGTTGAATTTCTACTGATCCCTTACCATACAAATTAAGACATTGCTACCTTCATAGTAAGTTTTTGAATGAGGATTTGCTTCTTTTGTAAATGTCTTCCGACGAGGTAAACCAAAATTTTGTTCTTGCCGATTACAGCAAACGGTAAATTACACACATAAAATCACAGTAAGACAGTATACAAATTTTCAATCTCGGAAAAAATTGCGACAGGTGCGTTTAATGATAGGTGTTCTCATGACTAAGCAATTTCAGTGAAAAGAAAAGAAAAAAAAACGACAAAAAAAAAAAAAAAAAAAAAAAAAAAAAAAAAAAAATAAATAAATAAAAATAAAAAACAAAATGACTAAATAAATAAATTCCATTGTTGAAACTAATTCCAAGAAAGACATAATGGGAAAAGAGGTAAGCCGAATTCAATACAATTCATTTTCTACCAAATATATACATATTCAGGGCAATTTTAAAGACAATTAAATATTTATTTTTGCTACTAAAAGTTGTGTGCCAAATAATGCAGTGATCTGCACGTGGATAGCAAAGTCATAGATAGATATCTCATTCTTTCATATTTAATAATTTCAGGATTGCATCGTCGGAGTAAAGAATAGACTATATATCAATTCATTATTTGACAAAGCCGCGATGTCTGTTGGCTTGAATGGTGAATGGTGAGATCGACGTTCTGAATGAATTTAGATCGACATGGATCAGGAAAATTACCCATACTAGATTGAACGAGTTCATTCGTGGTCATTACCAAATGCTATCACAGGACTCAAATACTAGATTTAAATGTGGCCAAACGTTGCGAGATGAATTGTTTGCAGTAACCAAAAAAAATGACCTGTTCAAGTTCATTCAACAATTAAGAACTCGGGCAGTGGAAAGAGAGACGTTTCTAATGTCCAAGAAAGATTAGTGGCTTTCGATACTGAGGACGTCCAAGAAGGAAAGAGGAAGAGATTTAAACCACGAAAGCTGCTTGATTTCGTTTAAGAGATATGCTTTTTACCTTGGTCGATACAGATTGTTATAAAATCGAAATCGGGTGCCATTTATATTTGACAATTGAAACTTTAATCTTTCTGATTAGAAAACATAATGCAATAAGTGGGGTGAACATTTCGAAAGAAAAACAAAGAGCGACAGACAAATTTGTCCGCTCAGAATCGTGTATAATTACAGCAATATAATAGTACGCTGTTGTCGCTTAAATTGTTGAAATTATTTTGTAAGCAAACCATGCAACCGAAAATGATTGACAAGATGTTTTAATTTCTCTTGCCTTTTCTTTTTGTAACGATAGTAACTTCTAAAAAAATTAGAAATTGGTTATTGGTGTTTTCGTTTCATTCATTTACTTGCAGTTATAGAGTGGTGGCAAGGCAATGATTGTGTATCTTATCATTATCCCGAAGAATTGAAGCTGCTTCCCCTGTTATTTTGTGATGGTGCTTAAAATTTAAGATGAATTGAAAACGGGAAAGACTGTTAATAATGAAACTCTCTCTTAAATGCATTTAATTACATAAAAGTAGATGACTACAACAGTCCAAAGGTGTCTTTTGGAAGAAAAAATATATAAAGTCTATGACTACGGAAGCCCAAAAGTGTCTTCTGAAAAATGTTAAAGACATAACATGTCGTTCTTACGACACGACATGTGATTTCGACATATTTTGACGTAATTACGACACATCATGTTGTAATTATGACATTTTTTCACATGACTGCTTCTTTGAATATTTATTAATAACTGTTGTTTCTATGGTATTACCAAGCTGAAAGACGATGTTTCTTTTCTCCTTTGTTTGTTTCTCTTTTTTTTTTCTTTACTTTCTGTTGACATTAAAAAGCTTTTTCGTTGCTATGGTAATTAACCCTCCTTACATGGGTATTCTGTTAGGAGCAACCCTTTTGTATCACCTTAAGCTTCATGCCAAGTTTTGTATTTATGGGCGTGCCCCCTCACAATCATGCAGATTTTCTTAAGTTAGGATTGTAAGGTTGTCTCAATTTGTGTTATTAAAGTAAGAATTTTCGTCTTTTGGCTGACTTTTTATTTTAAATTTCCGCCTCTCCCCTTTTTCTGCTTTGGTATTCGTTTGCCAGTGTAATTTACTTCCTGAAGTTAGTAGCATGTCTATGCAGCAGTCGAAAATTTAATAATTATGGTAGTTCAAGACGAAGCATTTCAAGCACACGCTCGAGTTTTCCTCTCGCTTACTATATGTTTCATGTCATTTAATTCATCTTTTATTTTTTATGTACGGCTCTGGTTGAAGACCCTCAGGCAACATCAAGATATAGACAGGAATAAAAGCCCTGTCCTTGATAAACCAGAATTTTCTATGTATCGTGTGCGTTTTTGTCACATGAACATTTACTCCATATCCTTTCATCTTTCCTATTAATATCTTTACATATGTAAGGAATAGAATAAGAAAATACCAAAGTTACTGTAAATTTAGTTTCTGCATATGGCCATTTCGACAAATTATGTCTTTTCAGTGCCAATAAAATCTAAACACTTGAGGCTCAGATACAGGGTCTGTATCGCTCACTTGACAAAGATGCTTCTAAGCCATACCTATGCTGATGACCAAAAATGTTTTTCCTATAGGCTCTAATGCTAAGCTTTGTTCTCTACTGGTATCCATGTTTTTGTCAGATCCAATTGAAATCAGTATCATTTGTTAAGATCTTCCTATACATTACTTAAATACAGTTAAGTTAAATTTGCTTTAATGGTTTCAGAGTAGATGAAGAATATTAAGATATTCCTATATATATTAAGGGTCTAAGTAACTTACATACATCATTCCTGTAAAGTTTGCTTGAATTTGCTCCAGTTATTTCAGGGAATAAGATGAAAATATGGTTTTCCCATAGGGTCCAATGTTAGGACTATATTCTGAGCTGGAGGCGATGTTTTTATCTAATCGGAACGACATGAGCAATCTTTGTAAAGGTCTTTCCATACATCATTCCTGCAAAGTTTTGTTTAATTTGTTCAATTGTTTCAGACGAGAAGATGAAAATATGCTTTTTTCATTGGGTCCAATATTCAACTATATTTTGAGCTGGCGGCCATGTTTTATCGGATTGGAACAAAATAAGCAATCTTTGAAAGACCTTCAATATATCATTCCTGTAAAGCTTGGTTGAATTTCCTTTCAGAGGAGAAGATGTAAATGTGAAAAGCTAACGATGAGAGACGGACGACAGACGGAGGACGGACGCCAAATGATGGCAATAGCCCACACTGACCCTTTGGGTCAGATTAGCTTATTAGGAAGACCACAAACTCAAAGATGTTTATAAACTGGAAGAGAACAAATATAGGTATAACTATAGGTTATGTTTTGAAAGGCCTTGTCCCGAGTGTAAGATGTAGTGGTCCAGTAGATCAGAACATCTGTAATCAAGTACTGCAGATATAACAATTAAACAACTCTCTGAGAGCCCAGAGCCAATGCATGTGAATCCTAGAGCCCAGTGTTGCGAGCCAGGAGTCATGGTGTTGAGGCCGTGGGTCCTAGTGCGCTTGCGTTGCAGCTCGGAGTATCACGCTCAAAAAGTTTGAATCTCGAGTCAGAGCCTGTGTCATTCACCAAAGGTAGTGTGTTACCGTGCAGCAAAACCAATAAAAGTCTTACTCACACCCTTCATAGCGATCAGCTAAACTCGAATGTAATTCTCCATGTAAAACTGATCCTATATACCGATACACAATGATCAGAATGACGCGGATAATATACTGAACAGCAAGAATGGTATGTTTCCTTTACTGATCTTTAATCTTATCCCCGTCATTCTGAGCATTGTGTATTGGCTTAACAATAGGATCAGTTTTTCGCGGAGAATTACATCCGAGTTTGGCTGATCGCTATGAAGGATGTGTTACTGTAAGGCGAAGTTTAACATAGTGGTGCCAATGTTATTGTCGATACAGACATAAATGAGGCATTTGGTTGTAATTGCAAAAGGAAGAATTCAATCTTATTTCACACAGAGTGAAATATACATTATCTCAATAATCAGTCCTCGTAAATAAGAACAAGAAGTAGCATACACATTATAGTTGAAAGATTTTAAGCATCTGTTAGTGTATATCAGAGCTTCTCATTTTGTTGAGTTGTTTGATTGGAGTTTGTTTGTTTAGAAAATACAGGTTAAAGTTGTAAAATGTGACCGAAGTTGTAAAATGTGGTCGGTATTACAAACGAAAATTAACATAACGCCCTTGTGTGGTTTCACTTTACCCTTCATTGACTTAAAAAATTATGACACCCCCCCCCCCCCCNCCCGAAAAGAGCAAGACAAGCTAAGCCTTTCGGAGCACCTGATTCCACTCTCGGTTTTTATCGGAGTTCACAGTGTTTGGTCTTTTGTTCTTTCAGATTTATGTTTTAATTACGTCTCGTGTGATTGGTTTTTCGCTTTTACCACATGTTTTTTTAAATTACGTCCCATGTTCTTCAGTATTCTAATGCCGTTGTTTAGTATGGCCAATGGCATGCATAATTATAGGCATTGCCCAGTATGTACTATTTTCCTCTATGATAAAAAGTGAGTAACACTTCACAAAATAAAAAAAAAATTATTCCCGCTAAATCATCAAACATGGATCAAACCAGTGTTCTACTGTACAAAGTAACCATTTAAAATAATTGCATGGAAATATAAAAGGAAACAAATATCTATAGAATTCGCATGCAACCGATACTGAAAAATATATTCAAAGTCAACATAAAGTTAAAACCAAATATATATTTGAAAGTCACCACTCTGCAAACTGATATATCAAGTAAAAGATTATTATAGTAAATACGCCAAAGTAGGTTTTGATACAGATTGACTTCGCAACCATTGTCACAGCTTTAATTTTGATATAAACATAGATCATGTCAGTATGTATGTAATTCATTACGTTTAAAATTTAGGAACCACTGATCAAAAATAAAATTCATTTCAAGCGGAAACATACACTTCAAGTGACTTACTGTTACAGCTGAAATCAAATTATCAAACATTTGCAAAACGTATTTTTACAATAGTCTCCTTAAACGTCAATTCTTCAAATTTCTGTTTCTCATATGTACAAAGGAGCGTCGCTGTAGTGTTTACTGATTGAATTTTTCCCATGGATGTTGACCTTTAAAATAACCGCTTTCTTCGCTGTGTTGTAGTTAACTGCTGATAGTTTACTTCCGCTTGCATATTTAAACTGCAAAAATAAACCCTCAACCGCACTCCCGTTGATTCTTGACAGTAGTAGAAACTGATCTGGATACCGATTTGTAAAATAAACTACTAAAGATTTAATGCCAAAAACGCACACTCTCAGCAAATCCCAAGTTTGCCATGAAAGAAACGTTTTTTGTGTGTTTTTGTTGGGATTGTAATTCTTGTTATCATTTAGTATCCCACGAATTCAGGTTTCGAAAAAGAAGTATCCTTGCAAAATTGATGTAATCTCAGAAGCTCTGACGTTCCTAACAACACGTTTCGACAGCAGCCCATTTTCAAAAATCTTATTACAAGCCCTTATATAATTGTAGTAATGCATGGCGGATGCAGAACCACGTGCCCCCAACTGTCCAAAATCAAACAATTCCGACAAAATATTTACCTGTTGGAATATCTTAGATGGTTTCACGTTAAGTTTTGTCTATGCATCACGTTCTATGTAACTTTTTAAGAGACCTGGCTCATACCGGAGTTGTCCATTTCTGTATCTTTCTGTATCCTCTCTTTCCTTCATTTTCTCGATATCAATCCAACCAAAATGAACACCCGATATCTTAAATTGTTTAGATCCTCTATCTCGAGATGAATGAAGTGCTGAAACCATATTTTTCATTTGATGAGAAGGACATATTATCCAGTGAACTTTCATGTCCGGTTCCCAGGGGTTTTGAAAATGTGCTGTAATGTCAAAATTCAAATGGCCATTAAGTTTCTTGTACCCGAAAACACCAGTATGTCCAACTGTTTCCTTTATCAACTTTAAGTTTTCACTTGCTCCATCACAAACCATTGCATTTATTTTGAAACTGTACGAGTGAAAGCATCGCATGGTTTCGAGTAGACATCCCATAACAAATTTGTGTTCTAAAGAGGTTTCACTCATATAATATGGACAAATAACATCAAAATTTGACAAATCACGCCACAAAAATATATTTTGTAGGTTTCGGTGTAGAACTGGAGGCTGATTTCCCGGAATCAATGTCAAAAAGCGACGGGAACTCTTCTGGTGACATTGCAAGGCCAATAAATTCATGATTTTTTTAGTTCCATACAACTTTATCAATAACTTTCACTTCATCAAATGTAAGAACTCCTACATTATCTGGAATAGTTTCCCCTTTTAGTTCCTTTTCTTCTTGAAAACTTCTATACAGTTTGGCATGTTCTTCCAAAAACTTGTGATCAACACCCGACGAATCCAGATAATGGAAACCCTTATTTTGCAGAGATTTGATAGAAGGTAGCTGAAGAATTCCAAATCCTTTCCAGGCCTCGTATGCCGATTTACGTCTGGTAAAAACAACCAGTGCTAGTCTGAAAAAATGTGTTTCGATATCTTGAAGAAAACAAAAATACATAAACAGTTTCTTATTCATTGCTGTAAGGTGGTTTTTCCATAATGTCGATTAGATACTAGAAAAAATCAATAAGTTAAATAATGAACATTTTTCATAAATATGCACAAATCAAAATCCTTACCACATGCACTCTTCAATATAGGTACAAATAAACTGCAAAATAAAAGCTTACTAGCATAAAAACTGTAGAAGGAGTTGTGCGGGCAATTTATGTACCCTCAATTACTAATTCAATAGTTCAATAATGTATAACTTTTCAAAAATGCACCAAAATTAAAAATCCTGTCCACATGCACGTCTCCATTATAGGTAAAATTGATCTGCAAAAATACTTTCTTGCATCAAAACTGGAGAAGTTGCTTGGGCAAACGGCCAAGTTCAACAATATATTTTTTTTGCAAAAATTAACCAAACTTAATCCTTACCACATGCATATGTTCAATTTGAGTACAAATGATCGGTAAAATAAAAACTTCCTAGCATCAAAACTGCAGGAGGAGATGCGCCGGGACAAACTATGCACCCTCTATGAAAAATAAAAAAAGACCAAGTTTAACAATACCGGTAAATATTTTTAACTAAAACGCACCAAAATCAAAATCCTTATCAAATGCACATCTTCTATACATATCCAAACGATCTGCAAAATAAAAACTTTCTACCATAGAAACTGTAGGAGGAGTTGCGCGGACAATCCATTTACCCCTACGGACGGATGTACAGGGGTAAAACAATATCCCCCTCGATTTTTCGTCGCGGGGGGAAACACAAACGCATTTAATCCAATAAGGACGAAGTCACATAATAAGTAATGTTAAAAAAACAAATACAAGTCAAGAAGCGCCCAAAATGGTCTCGTAAATCTTTCGATTAAATCGCATGTTGATCAAACACAGCAAACTTTAAATGCTAATTATAAATGTTTGCAACAATTATATTGTGTAATAAAGTAATTGACATGATAGATGCCATTTTTGCCAAATCATTTCCATGATAGAAACATTTAACAAAAACTGCCTGCCTTGTTCGTTTGACATTTTTATATCATTTGGCACACAATTAACAAATTTTATTCAGTGTAGAAGTATTGTTTTTTAACACTACAATAAGATTCAATAAATGACATATTTTTTTGCAATACTAACTCATAATAAAATACCAAAGTAAGAATTTTCTTCACATGGCCATTTCTACAATTTTCCGAGTCTCTTTTATAGTGTATATTAAATCTAAACATCTAGAAGAGTATAAACCAACAATCAACAAGTCAATCTTGTACACTTGCAACTGATTGATGATTCAATTTTCCGATGAATTTTCCATCTCCAAATCATTCTCATTCCCACCTCTTAAGCAAGAGAAATACGCCTCACCGGTTAAGTTATTTAGGGCATTAAGGTGGGCCACTCATCGTGTAAAAGAATAGTTAGTTCTGTGTGTTACATGTGTAGAAAATGTCAAAAGATAATTTTAAGCGCAAAATATTGATATGTCAGTGTGCTTATTTCGGAGTTACACGCGTTTGAAATTTTGATGGGAAACCATGCAGACATTAAAATGCATTGAGAATATTGGCTCCTTTAAAACACTATGAAGGAATATATTAGGAATTTCATAAGTTCTTGTCAGAAAAAAAGCACGTTTGTATAAATTTCACTGTAACGTTATTCGTGCATTTAGTTTTGAGTTTCTCGTACGTCCGTGAAAAGTACCCCCGCACGACCCCCATCAAAGTCGACTTTCTTGTTTTAGTCGACTTCACAAGGAATCAAATCTAACAATATATGAACCGGTTAATTAACGCTATATGTGATTAATTCAACAATCGTGATAATGCAATGCATGTATCTCATTTTTAAATATAATATTTTACGAAAGGATATGGAGTAAATGAACATGAGACCATAAGACATATACAATTCCAACTGCAATAATTTTAATGAGCTGTATGGCCATTTCGGAAATTTATTCCTCATCAGCAGCACTAGAACCCAACAAAGGTAATCCATAATTTCAAAAAATTATATCTGTTCTATACTGTTTTATTTGGGAATTTTAGTGTGTTTTCCCCTCCATGAACTGTTATGACATTAACAATTAAGAGAAATCGCTTACAAAATACATTCCGAATCATTCAAGTTTAATTTAACAGAGGAATTGAAATATTCTTTTCGTGTTCGAGCCGAGCCACGTGGTTCGAGCACTTTGTAAAATATATTCTGGCTATAAAACGTAAAGAATTAAGCTCATATTAAAAAAATCAAAACACATTTATATACTTATGAGAGGTTAAGAGAGTATGGTTTTTATGTAATATAAAGCAGAGAGATGTTTGTGGAAAGTAAAGGAAATACCTGGATATCTATATAAGAGTATTCTTCATCAGATAGAAAATCTATTATTTCCCTGGCTTTTTCGGGTAGAGGACTCTTTTCATCTCCCGTCTGGCTTGATGTAGCTTCGACTTCCGCGCTTGTTTGGGTTTCTTGGTCAGCAGTATATTTTGCAGAAATCTTGGCATGTAATTTTTCAAGTATGAAATCCAAAGTTTTCCTTCCTGGTTGAGTTGTCTTTTCAGTTTTTGTCTGGGTTGTTGATGTTATAGTTGAAACTTAACATTCAACGGCCTTGTCCCTCTTTGTTGGTAAGTATTCCAAATACGTGTTACACTGGGTGGCTTGATCAATGTTGATATTTCTCATTTTATCATGTTATCACTTCAATGACTATTTAACTGTGATTAATTAACAAGTACATGTTTTTGTGATAACATTTTTACCCATCATTCCATACTACACGAACGAGATCTGGATGAACCAAACGCATAGGATTTTACTGAAAACGGCCTAATTTGGGGACAACGTCGTCACAATACATATTGAACGAGTTGCTGACTTCTACTAATAATGGACTTCTGATTTTAGTCATTACATATACAACGGTCAATGCGAACTTTCCTTTTACACATTATTTTGTTACAAATTTCATGAAATGAATATATGTAATAAAAAATTACTTATGAATCTTCATTTTAGTCATTAGATATACACCGGTCAATGCAAAACTTTCCTTTTACATATTATATTGTTAAAAATTCCATGAAAATGAAAACATGTAGAAAAAAAATTTGTAATGAATCTTCATTTTAGTCATTGCATATACAGCCGTCAATGCAAAACTTTTCTTTTACACATTATTTTGTTAGAAATTCCATGAAAATATAAAAAAAAATGTGATAAAAAATAACTTAACAATCTTCATTTCAGTCTTTACATATACACCAGTCAGTGCAAAACTTTCCTTTTACATATAAATTTGTTAAAAATTCCATGAAAATGAAAAATGTAGGACAAAAATACTTTAGTCATTACATATACACCGGTCAATGCGAAACTTTCCTTTTACATATTATTTTGTTAAAAATTCCATGAAAATGAAAAAAATGTAGAAAAAAATTACTGATGAATCTTCATTTTAGTCATTGCCTATACACCGGTCAATCCGAAACTTTTCTTTTACACATTATTTTGTTAAAAATTCCATGAAAATAAAAAAAAATGTGATAAAAAATTACTTATGAATCTACATTTCAGTCATTACATATACACCAGTCAGTGAAAATTTTCCTTTTACATATTATTTTGTTAAAAATTCCATGAAAATGAAAAATGTAGAAAAAAAATTACTTATGAATCTTCATTTTAGTCGTTACTATATACCGGTCAATGCAAAACTTTCTTTTTACATATTATTTTGTTAAAAATTCCATGAAAATAAAAAATGTGATAAAAAATTACTTATCAGTCTTCAATTTAGTCATTACATATACACCGGTCAGTGTGAAGCCTCCCTTTTACACATTTTGTTAAAAATTCCATGAAAATGAAAAAAAAAAAATTGATTAAAAAATTACTTATGAATCTTCATTTTAGTCATTACATATACAACAGTCAATGCGAAACTTTCCTTTTGCACATTATTTTGTTAAATATTCCGTGAAAATGAAAAAATGTAGAAAAAAATTACTTATGAATCTTTATTTTAGTCGTTACATGTACACCAGTCACTGCGAAACTTTCTTTTTACACATTACAGATGGGTGCTGACGCAACATTCCATCCAAGTGCACTCCAAAAGCGTTCCTCGCGTGCACTTCGCGTGCACTTGAAAGTGATTCCATGACAGCCTAGAGTGAACTTGTGACCACTTTCAAGTGCACTTGAAAAGAAGATGCGATCGCGGGAGTGATCGCAAAGTGCACTTGAAATGAACTCCGTGGCAGCTTTGGATTGCTCTTAACGATTGGTCAGTTCAAAACACGTGATATTTATATGACGAAATTAACTTTAAGCAAAAAGTATGAAAACTCGACGACTTCATTCTCTTTTTAATCTATTTTGGATAATAAATTAAAACCAAAATGTTGTTATAAATTATAGCGTTCTTTTGTTTTATTTATACATTCCATGCTTACGTCACATTATATTCTTAATAAATCTTTCAAAAAGGGTATTTTATCGAGGCATATGTTCATGCAGAGACATATAATTCATATGTAATTTCAACAATAACAAATTTATGCATCTTTTGTCAAAAATGACCTCAAAAGTGGGAGATATTATTTGTCAGTGCTTATTTCAATTCTCGCGACACAACATTTATATGTATGTCTCTAAAAATTACCTTATAATATTGAAATATTTTGCATTTTGGCTTTTTTCCATTCTTGCGATAACAAATTTATACATCTTTTGTCAAAAATGACCTCAAAAGTTGGAGGTATTCACAGTGGAGATATTATATGTTCGTGCTTATTTCAATTGTCACGACACATGCATCATTTATATGTTTTTTTTCCCAAAATTACCTTATTAGATTGAAATATTTGCATTTTAGCTATTTTCCTCTCTGGCCATACCAAATTTATACATCTTTGTCAAAAATGTACTCAAAAATTGGAGATATTATATGTCGGTGCTTATTTCAACTGTTGCGACACAACTTTTGTATTTTTTTTATCCAAAATTACCTTATAAGATTGAAATATTTTGCATTTTAATTTTTTTTTCCTCTCTCGCAATACCAAATTTATATATCTCTTGTAAAAAATGACATCAGAAGTGGGAGATATTATATGCGGTGTTTATTTCAATTGTTGCGACACAACTTTTGTATGTTTTTTTCCCAAAATGACCTTATAAGATTGAAATATTTTGCATTTTAGCTTTTTTCCTCTCTCACGATACCAAATTTATACATCTGTTGTAAAAAATGACCTCAGAAGTGGGAGATATTATATGTCGGTGCTGATTTCAATTGTCGCGACACAACATTTATATGTATTTTTTCCAAAATTACCTTTATTTGAAATATTTCGCATTTTAGCTACTTTCCTTTCTCGCGATACCAAATTTATGCATCTTTTGTCAAAAATAAATGCAGAAGTGGGAGATATTATGTGTTGGTGCTTATTTCAATTGTCGCGACTCAACATTTTGATGCATTTTTCCCCAGATTACCGTGTAAGACTGAAATATTTTGCATTTTAGCTTTTTGCCTTTCTCACAATACCAAATTGTTGCACCTTTTGTCAAAATTGAATCCAAAAGTGGGAGATACACTGTATTATATTATGGTGCTTATTTCAATTGTCGCGACACAACATTTATATGTATTTTCTCCATCTTACCTTATAAGATTGAAATATTTTGCATTTTAGCTTTTTTCCTTTCTAGCGATATTAAATTTATACATCTTTTGAAAAAAATGACCTCAAAAGTGGGAGATATTATATGTCGGTGTTTATTTCAATTGTCGCAACACAACACTTATATGTATTTTTCCCCATATTACCTTTTAAGATTGAAATATTTGCATTTTAGCCTTTTTCCTTTCTCGCCATACTAAATTTATACATCTTTTGTTAAAAATGACCTCAAAAGTGGGAGATATTATATGTCGGTGCTTATTTCAATTGTCGCGACACAACATTTATACATATATGTATGTATTTTTTCCAAAATTACCTTGTAAGATTGAAATATTTTGCATTTTAGCTATTTTCCTTTCTCGCGATTCAAATTTATGCATCTATTGTCAAAAATAAATGCAAAAGTGGGAGATATTATGTGTTGGTGCTTATTTCAATTGTCACAACACAACATTGTTATGTATTTTTCACCAAATTACTTTGTAAGATTGAAATATTTTGCATTTTAGCTTTTTGCCTTTCTCGCGATACCAAATTGTTGCATCTTTTGTCAAAAATGAATCAAAATGGGGAGATATTATATGATGGTGCTTATTTCAATTGTCGGGACACAACATTTATATGTTTTTTTCCAAATATTACCTTATAAGATTGAAATATTTTGATTTCTAGCTTTTTTCCTTTCTTGCGATACTAAATTTATACAATTTTGTTAAAAATTACCTAAAAAATGGCAGATATTACATGGCAGTGCTTATTTCTAGTGTCGTGACACAACATTTATATGTATTTTTCCTAATATAACCTTTTAAGATTGAAATATTTTGCATTTTAGCTATTTTCCTTTCTTGTGATACTAAATTTATACATCTTTTGTTAAAAATAACCTCAAAAATGGGAGATATTACATGTCGGTGCTTATTTCAATTGTCGCGACACAACATTTATATGTATTTTTTCCAAAATTACCTTACAAGACTGACATGACTGAAATATTTTGCATTTTAGCTGTTTTCCTTTCTCGAAGTACCAAATTTATGCATCTTTTGTCAAAAATGAATCAAAAAGTGGGAGATATTATATGTTGGTGCTTATTTTAATTGTCGCGACACAACATTCATATGCATTTTTCCTAAAATTACTCTATATAAAACTTCTTTCAATATTACCTTATATAACTTCTATGAAAGGATGTGATAAAGTAAAATATTTTAAAAAATGAATTATTTTATTCATTTGTAAAGATTTAGTATAAACCGCATAATGAAAACCTGACTTTTCAAACATATTTATGTAAAGATCATGGACAAAAAGTTATATAGCGACATGTAAAACTTCTTCGAAATGGTATGATAAAGTAAAATATTTTAAAAAGTGAATTAGTTTGGTCATTTGTAAAGATTTAGTATAAACCTGACTTTTCAAACATATTTATGTAAAGATTTACAAAAAGATATATCACAACTGGGACTAATGTAACATATTATATATCAGTCCCAGATCACAACTAACTAATTCAAAAGGAAGTAAAATATTTTAAAAAATGAGTCATTTTGGTCATTTGTAAAGATTTAGTATAAATCACATAATGAAAATCTGACTTTTTGTCATTTATAAAGATTGGGTTAATGGGGTATACGCGGGAAGTGCGGCCCCGGAGTGCGGCTTGCCTTTTCAAGCGAGAGGGAAACGGGATTGAGGGAATTAAATCGTTGGAAAACGGACCTGAGACTTATAATTCTACACGACTGCCGTTTTCATTTTTGTAGTGGGAAAATAATATCTGACATGATTTTTCGTAAAGAACAATACGTGGAAATAACCTCAGCTATCTCTTAAAATGCGATCTAACTATATATATATATATATATATATATATATATAT
>MJUU01007916.1:110684-132752 GCA_002080025.1 Modiolus philippinarum
TATATATATATATAAGATAACCTCGTTTTAAATAGTGATCCTCGCGACAGCTTTCAAGTGCACTTGAAGTTCACTAGTGAACGCGAAAATACTTGTCATGGAATAGCTACCTATTCCAAAAAAATGAACTTCGCGACAGCTAAGAGAACGCGAAGTGCACTTGAAAAGTGAACTTCAAGTTTACTTTTAAGTGCACTTTTTGGAACGTTGCGTCTGCACCCATCTGTATTTGGTTGAAAATTCCATGAAAATGAAAAAACATAATGAAAAAATTACTTCAAATGATTCTTCATTTTAGTCATTACATATACACCAGTCCGTGCGAAACTTTCCGTTTACACATTATTTTGTAAAAAATTCCATGAAAATGAAAAAATGTAATAACAAATTACTTATGAATCTTTATTTTAGTCATTACTTATGCACTGGTCAGTGCCAAACTTTCCTTTTGCACATCATTTTGTTGAAAATTCCATGAAAATGAAAAATGTGATAAAAAATTACTTATGAATCTTCATTTTAGTCATTACATATACACCAATCAGTGTGAAACTTACCTTTTACATATTATTTTGTTAAAAAAATCCATTAAAATGAAATAATGCAGAAAAAAAAATTACTTATGAATCTTTATTTTAGTCATTACATATACATCGGTCAATGCGAAACTTTCCTTTTGCACATTATTTTGCTAAAAATTCCATGAATATGAAAAAAATATGATAAAAATTACTTATGAATCTACATTTCAGTCATTACATATACACCAGCCAGTGCAAAACTTTCCTTTTACATATTATTTTGTTAAAAATTCCATGAAAATGAATAATGTAGAAAAAAAAATTACTTTAGTATCTTCATTTTAGTTATTACATATACACCGGTCAGTGTGAAAATTTCCTTTTACATATTATTTTGTTGAAAATTCAATGAAAATGAAAAAAATGTGATAAAAATTACTTATGAATCTTCATTTTAGTCATTACATATACACCGGTCAGTGCCATACTTTCCTTTTACACATTATTTTGTTAAAAATTCCATGAAAATGAAAAAAAAATGTAATAAAAAATTACTTATGAATCTTCATTTTAGTCATTACATATATACCGACAGAAGCGATTATTAGTAGGTTTTCCAGTCGTTCTGTCCTCAAGTAGTTCCATCCCCAGTCGTTCCGTCCCAAGTAGTTCGGGACTGAAGTAGATCCGGCCCCAATTTAAAAGTGGTTCCGGTCCCATATATTAATTTGATTATTCAAACCAACAAGTTGAATGACTCTGCTTGTATATACTAAAAAAATAATTTAATCAATCAATTAATTAATTAGACTGAACAGCTCATACTAGTAGATGAAGAAGCCAATTCAAAACGGATGTTTTCTTAAACAAGGGTGATCAAAGGGCATTAAAATGATCGAAAAAATAATTGACTTATTAATGAGTTAACTAAACCTTTAGTTACTTTGATGTTTCTCTTGAATACAAAATTTCTTTGAAGATGAAGTATTATTTCAAATTGCCTTAATCTACCCGCGAAGTAGGTACTCGTTCCACTTACTTCAAGATAAAGAAGAAATTTGCGTTTACTCCATATTCCTTCTTTGTTCAACCAAGCAGGAATAGGTGTACCCTTGCAGTAAAAATTTAGTACGGTAATGTAATGGACTGAAAATTTGGATACAATATTTTAGGAAAGGATATGGAGTAAATGAACATGAGATCATAACACATATGTTAACTCCAACTGCAATAATTTAAATGAGCTGTATGGCCATTTCGGAAATTAATTCCTCACCAGCAGCACTAGAACCTAAACAAAGGAAAGCCATAATTTCAAAAAATGTTTAAAATGCATAAAACCCAACCAAATCCGAATAATCAGTAATATCAAATATAGCTAAGATTCCATCTTGTTGTATACTTTTGGGGATAGGATTAACATAGGCTCTGCCTGTTATCCATATCTTTTGATATTTATATCAATAAAATGTTTGAAATTATGCCTTCACAAAAAGTAATCAACCCATTTGTTTATGACGATAAAATTTATGCCATCACCATAAATTTGCCTGATTTTTCTACAAAATTGTGTTTTGCCAAATGACTATATAGCGTTTTTTTTTTTTGTTTGTGTTTCTTTTTTCGCAAAATACGATAAAGGTACAAAATGAGAATAACTTCACGAATCATGCTAATATATTAATAATGATTAACTGTAAATTTTTTTACCCATTTGACGTGTAACAATAGTTGAACAGAAGCATTTTTAAAAACGGTTAACGATAAAGGGCATTCATACCCTCATAATTGGAAAAATATATCAGGGACGGATGGACTTTGGAGCCGGAACTACTGGGGACGGAACGACTGTGGCCGGAACTACTTGGGGACGGAACTACTTAGGGACGAACTGGTTTGGGGACGGAACGACTTAATACCATTAGTAGAAATCTGCAACTCGGTCAATATGTATTGTGACGGCGTTGTCCCCAGCTAAGCCGTTATCGGTAAAAGCGTCTACGGGGTTTCTTCTCAATCTCGTTCGTGTAGTATGGAATGATGGGTAAAAGTGTTTTATCACAAAAACAAGTACTTGTTAATTAATCACAGTCGATTAATCATTTAAGTTTGAACACGTGACAATGAAAAGTCTACACTGTCCAACCCATCCAGGGTAGAATTCTCTCCTAAATAGGAAAACACGATTCAATGGAAAGTTTATCGCCGAAAATAATGCATTATTATCATCATTTGAAGAAATTTGTAGCAAGATCGATATGGAAATTTCAAAATGAAAACAAAATCATTTAAACTTTTTTTTTATACGATAAATTTATTGACTGTATAATGCTGTGAATGTATGTGGATTTTCGAGAAAAGAATAGAAGAAGAAACGGTCATCGAAAGAATCCTGAATAGGGTCTATTCAATAAATGTGTCCCTACCTGAACTTCTTGACCAATCAAATGTAGTGATTTTGTGATTAATTCATTGATCGATTCAATATCAATAACTGGCGGTTCCTTTGTAAAAAGATGACAAAATGCTACATTGTCTATGAATGTACACAATATTTGTCTGTTTTCATCCAAATTTGATGACATCGTGTTTTCTTTAACACAGAAGCTGACAAAAGATATACACGCCAAAATCGGACGGTGGGGACAGATTAATTGAATCGGTTCTAATGAAATAGAATTTACACAGCAATGCCACACGTATATAGCACCATGTGCTGATATTATAATTAGCATTATTCACGCGAAAGCATTTAGAGAACTTTATTTTTTTGTTTGCTATGCGGCACGAAAAAATATATATTTCAATATTTGTCGAGACAATCTCTACGACCCTACTATGTTGTACAAGATACATTGTACATAGCTAGGATCCGTTCTTTAATGTCATTGTTACGCATTTTATTGCATTAATACAAACAATAGTTATTTTAACAACCCCACCAAAAGTAATTCCGAGATAATTAGCATACCAACTATAGTTTTAATGTCGGTATATCGAGGCCGTATCTTGATAAGCAAGAAAAATTCACAAAATAAAAAAAGAAACAATGCAATCTTATTCATGTTTGAATATGTATACATTACTTTCCGCAAATCAGTCAACTTTCTCTAAATAGTACAAAAACTTGCTATATTCGAAAGTTGTTTTTTTCATTATTATTATATTTTCTATTATTTTAATTTCTGATTTAACCGTTTATGTTGTATGCATATAGGTATCTATTTTGTAGTTTTATATAGAGACACCTGTCATTAATCGGTTATCAAATATCACATTTATCTGAAAACTGACGGGGTAGAGCCCGACACGCTGCGAATATAAATTGTCCCTGTGGATTTTGCATATATTAACTGTACCAATCATGCAACATTTATTTTCTGGCCATGACTTTTTAGTTACTTTTTTAGTCTTCTCGCACGAAATCTCGTTTGAATCACAGCGGAAGTCTGGGGACAACGCCGTCTGTTGATGTATTACGAGTTACTGACTTCTACTAATAATTGACTTCTGATACCGGTCAGTGCGAAACTTTCCTTTTACACATTATTTTGATAAAAATTCCATGAAAATGAAAAAAAATTGATAAAAAATTAATCAGGAATCTTCATTTTAGTCATTACATAACACCGGTCAGTGTGAAACTTTTCTTTTACATATTTTTTTTGTTAAAAATTCCACGAAAATGAAAAATGTAAAAGAAAATCACTTATGAATCTTTATTTTAGTCATTACATATACACCTGGTCAATGCGAAACTTTCCTTTTACACATTATTTTGATAAAAATTCCTTGAAAATGAAAAAAATGTAAATCTACCAGCCAGTGCAAAACTTTTCTTATACACATTAGTTTTTTTTTAAGTCCATTACATGTATATATAAACATGAATAATTAAAACTGACTTGTTAAACTTAGTCATTACAAATGTACCGATCAGTGAGAAATATTCCCTTTGCACATTATTTTGTTTAAAATAAGTGTGAACCGAACCGTCAATTCAAAACGAATAATCCAAGGACAATGGCAACGCAGGAAACAAAAAAGAAACAGAGACACAAGATGAGTACGGCACAGAAAAGAAAAATGAAGATACACACACACAAAGATGAACAACACGGACCCAATAAAAAACCATGGGTGAGATCAGGTGCACCGGAAGAGTAAGCATCCCCTGCTTTTTATAAGACACCCGCCGTGTTGAACATGTCAAATCCGATAGTAAAGTCAAATGCGGTAGAGGAATTAACAATTAAACTTGATGAAAATCACAAATTTTGATGAATAACACCCATCAATTCGACATTTATTTTATTGAAGACTCCATGAAAACGAAAAAAAAAATTATGATAGGCAATTATTTATCAATAGCAAAAAGATTGAACTGTTGAGATGATATACCGATCGTGTATACACTGAGTGAAACGAATCTATATTTCGCAAAATCTTTAACCATAGACATCACGTGATATATGAACGAATCTGGACGCGATTTGAACGAATAGGGATCTCGTCATCCGTCACGTTTCACGTCAATTGACGGGTTGAAAGAATAACAAGTCGTCACGTTAATTAACTGATCGCTGACTGCTCCCTGACGAACGGATGACGGATGACTGATCGTTTTTTTCTGTAATGGCTACGTTGCACAGTACTGTATAATGTTTAATCCTCACGCACCTTATCGAACTAAAATAGATCCCAATTGTTTGAAATAAATAACTAAATACCGAAGTTACTGTGAATTTACTTTCTGCATATGCGCATTTCGACAACTTATGTCTCATCAGTGCAGATAAAATCTAAACGTTTGGAAGACCATAAACTCAAAGATGTTTAAAAACTGATAGAGAACAAATAACCAAAGTGATCTAAATTTAAAGCCAAAATCAGCTAAGGACAGAGCTTTGCATGAGGGAGATACTCCTTAGTTTTCAATAAAATTTACAAAATTTTAGATATTGAAACGTTTGATTGGCATCGATAACGTCAACATAGCAGCCATTTCTTAATAATAAAACAAGATGTGTTTTGTGAAACACTTATGCCCCCGAGTAGAAGTAAAGAAGAAACATTTAGCAACTTTAAACAATGAATGTCCTTCTGACAAAATAATTTGTAGAAATAAATTCTTGTATCAACTGAAAAGTTTAATCACATCAAATGATGATTGCAATTGGAGGCAAACACAGAAGTCACCCAAATGAAACCCTCCAATCATTTTCCAAGCATTATTAAAAAAACAATCCCCCCTATTTGGAACATTTATAGTCAACTCATTGTGTTCTGTCTATCAGTGTTATCAGTACTTTGATTACACCAGGGATCATCACTACTGGTTCCCCAAAAGTGGAGGAATACACAGAAGAGAAGAAATGAAATAATGGATATTTTTAGTAACATCCCTCATCATTGATATATATAATACATATATAAATACCTGTAAAACGAAAGTGAATAAATGAAGAAAATATGCTGAATGATTTAAAAAATCTTTTTTACAAAAAAAATTCTATAGATATCAAGAAACATTTCGTCATAAATGAGTTTAATTTCTATATATATATAAAATAAAACAAAATATAATTACCAGACAGTCACATGCCAAGGTCAAAGTCACAAGGTCAAATATTCTGGTACCAGCTGAAAGGTCTCTCCACAAGGAGTACACATGCAAACTATGAAAGCCCTATCACTTACCTTTCAAAAGATATGCGCAATGTTAAAGTTTTTATGCAGTTGTTCGCAGGCCAAGGTCAAGGTCACAAGGTCACCTACACTGGTATCAATTAAAAGGTCTTGCCACAAGGAATACACATGCAAAGTATGAAAGCCATATCACTTACCATTCAAAAGAAATACCCAATGTTAAAGTTTATTATTTTTTTTCAAAAAGTTCATCACATGTCAAGGTCAAGGTCACGAGGTCCAACATTTTGGTATGGTTAGAAAGGTCTCTCCACAAGAAATGCACATGCAAACTATGAAAGCCCTATCACTTACCATTCAAAAGATATGCTCAATGTTAAAGTTTTTATGCAGTTGTTCACAGGCCAAGGTCAAGGTCACAAGGTCAACTATTCTGGTACCAATTAAAAGGTCTTGCCACAAGGAATGCACATGCAACATATGAAAGCCATATCACTTACCATTCAAAAAATATACCCAGTGTTAAAGTTATATATTTTTTTTTCAAAAAGTCCATCACATGTCAAGATCAAGGTCACAAGGTCCAAAATTTTGGTATCGTTTGAAAGGTCTTGCCACAAGGAATACACATGCAAAATATGAGAGCCCTATCACTTACCATTCAAAAGATATATCCAATGTTAAAGTTTTTGTGGACAAACAGACAAACAGACAGACAGGCCAAAAACTATATGCCCCCGAATCTTCGATTCACGGGGGCATAAAAATCGACTAATTTTTTAATATTAAAAAATAAATTTGTTTTAAGGGGGTATTTTTTTTTAATATTAAAATGATTTTTTTAATATTATTAAATGATTTTAAACATTAGAAAAACAATTTTATTTTTCAATATTAAAATAATTTTGAATTTTTAAAGGTAGACAATGATTTTCTAATATTGGAAAATAAAACTTAAAAATGTGTATTTTTTAGTATTAGAAAATCGATTTTTTATATAAAGAAATTTAAAAAATGTTTCTATGCTCGATTAATATGGGCATCACCGGAACGCAAAGTTAATAATAAACTCAGGTATACCCTCATTCAGCATTACTTTATTGCTCATCAAACCATTTTTTTGTTATGCTGCTATATTATCTTGTTAGTTCACGATGCTATCTCAATAATTCAATGTTATGTTGAATTCAGGAACCAATTATCAATGCAGAGGGAAACATTATATCACTATGATAACGCCAGATATTCAATGAATTGTCATAAAAATGCAAGCTAATCCACGTTAATTTGAAGTTTTAGTCTATTTTCGTTCCGAAGATTCATGTTAATGTATTGAAATTTGATAAAATATAAATGTATAGCAAATAAATATTAATTCATATTTTCATATCTTACGATATTTTTCCTACATTAACAGAAATCATGTGGATTTATCTTTGTTTTACCAATTTCAGGCTGAAATATTATAATAAAGGGCTACGCCGAGCGCAGCATGATACGACCCCAGCATGTCGAACACTGAAATTTGAACAAGTGTAAACTAAAATGAATGAGGACACAGTAATTAGCTGGACACAATAAGGACCTTGACACATATTACTGAAAGCTGACAATGAGAACAATCAAAAGATAAAAATCCCATCAAAATCTAATGAAAAATAAAGATTTCACATATTTCTAATAATTGCAATGTTGCCCCCCTTTGACCCCTTATAGCTCTGAAACAGTAAGAGGTACCCCAAATCAGTTGTAATATCTCTGAAAGCTTACAATGAGAGGGATCCAAAGAAAAAATCCCATCAAAATCTAATGAAAAATAAAGATTTCACATATTTCTAATAATTGCAATTTTGGCCCATTTGACCCCTTATAGCTCTGAAACAGTAAGACGTACGATAAATCAGTTGTAATATCTCTGAGAGCCTACAATGAGAGGAATGAAAAGAAAAAAATCCCATCAGAATCTGACGAAAAATAGACATTTCACATATTTTTCATAATTGCAATTTTGGCCCCTTTGACCCTTTATAGCTCAGAAACGGTAAGAGTTACACTTAAACTGTTGACATAACTCTGAAAGCTTGCAATAAGAAGAATCAAAAGAAAAAAATCCCATCAAAATCTGATGTAAAATAAAGATTTTACATATTTCTAAAACTTGCAATTTTGGTCCCTTTTACCCCTAATAGCTCGGAAATGGTAAGAGCTATGCCAAATCCGTTGACATATTACTAAAAGCCTACAATGAGAGGAATCTAAAGAAAAAAATCCCATTGAAATCAGATGAAAAATAAAAATTTGAAGGTAATCTTAAAACCTTTGGCCCCTCATAGCCTGGAGAAGAAACGAGTTATCAAAAATCTGATGGTGCAGTGCTATGTTAGTTTTTCATAAGGAATCCATTGTCAAAAATTGCATCAAAATCGGACTAAAAATAAAAAAAAAATAAAATTTTTGAAATTCCCCCTTTTGGGCCCCATTTATTTCGTGAACGGTACATGCCACGTGAAATCCGTTGACATTCTACAGATTGGAAATTTTCTCAGGAGGACACTGAAAGAAACCCCATCAAAATCCGATAAATAATAAAGATTCTACAGTCAAATATGTGAAAACATCAAATTTAACCCTTTTTGGTCCTTTTTTAAAAACGGGTGGGGCCACATAGACCAAAACTAAGCCAAGCCTTCCTTTTGTGCCAAGGAACATTGTATTAAAAGCTCATTAGGATTGGTCAACTGGAACTTAAGTTATTGACCAAAAACAAAAGTGTCTACAGACGACAACGACAACGGCAACGACGACGACAACGACGACGACGACGACGACGACGACGCCGACGACGACAGCACCATACCATTATACGACCACAAAATTTTTTGCGGTCGTATAAAACATTCAGTAACCCTCGTTTCTGAAGTTGGTCATTGCCTTAAATATATTTAAAGTGCATTTCTGTACATTCTTCTAACGGGAAAAAGTACCACTTGGTGTAGAAAATTGTAGCCCTTACGGTAGAAAGATTAGCATGACATACAATTGGTACTGTAAAAATAAGTAGCAGTGAAAAATAACACTGTCATAATAATCATTAATTTAATTAATGCTTTTTCATGTCGAACTGACTATATCAACAGTTCTACAGATTAAGTTATTACACAACATGTTTGTACCTATCCAAATAACATGACTCTTTCGCAGGTTCTGATAAAATTGTCTGTAAATGTATTTTACGTTTGGTTTTGTGTAATTTATATTGACAGCTTGCATACTTTGACCTTTTCACAGTGTGTGGAAGTTTTAAAAACAAGTAGTAGTTAAAATACTGTTAGATAAAAGAAAAGGGGGATGCTAATTCAATTGTTTCCCTATCAAAAGTTTTTTTTTTATTTATTCAATCTTTATTTATTTTGAATATTTATCTATTTGTTTGTTGACCATTTGAACTACACAATGGGTAATTCAGCGTTGAAATTGATTGGAAAAGGAAATTTCGATCATTAAAGGGTACTCATTTGCATTTGGACGAAGCGCTCAGACCCGCAATTATAAAGCGCAAAATTTGCACATAAAATGAAAGACAATTGAAAGCGCTTTCAAATGAGCCTATTTTGACAAGGATCCATTGAGAGATAAAGAAGTTATCAATGTTTGAAATTCGGAAATTTTAGTTGGTAAAGTTAAACGTATTCCATTTAATTTTGAGAAAATTCATTCTCTGTCTCAAATATGAGCTTTTCTGACATTTGGCTAAAATTTTAGCGTTTGGAATAATGCAAAACTACAATGACTGTCTAAGTATGGAAAATTCGGACGTAAGATGATGCAACGGATTGCATGTAGAGTTTCTGCTAAAAATGCATTAAATTCGTCTAAAATTGTGTCTATAATGCACTTTTCAAGAATTGCTAAAAGTTTAGCTCCTGCAAATTGTTAAAAAAGTTCAGATTTGAGACTAGAAGTGGAATTTCTCAAAACTAAATGGAATATGTTATACTTAGCCTTTTTGCTAGTAAACTATCGCACGAGCTTTTCTTTGGTTAGATATCGCTTTTAGTTCCTTTAACCGCTTAATTGGTTATACAATTCGTACGGCCACGCATATATACTGGGTAATAGTACGACTAGCAAAACTGACCCAAAAATGGACTAAAATCGACGTTTTTAAATTTGAATGCTATTTATTCGACGTAAAATATAAAAAAATATGAATGAACTAACGGTACAAAATCATGACGGGAACTGTACAAAATATATTTTATCGATTCGCACTTTGGATAGAGTGAAATACACATCTTTGAAATAAATTATTTCATATTTATCTTTCCAGAATCTTTTTATACAGGAATTGTTTCCGTCCACGGTAATTTTTGCATTTTGATAATATTTTATCGTCGCCAGGTTAATTTTTGTGTGATGGCTGTGAGCACATATAACACAAACTATAAACAATTAATCTAGCAATATCAGCCCCATTGTTTATTTTCATTTTGGTACTAAATGCATCATTTGTATATGAATTATATACCCGAACATGCTAAATATCCAACCGTTACTATGTACAATTTACAGACATCGTGTTTCTTCAATATGGACGATTAAGTAGACACCCATCTAAGTAGCATGTTTAGAAGGGAGATAATTCACACAATGAATTTTCTGATTGAATATAGTTAGATTTACCAAAGGTTATTACTGGACATTTATATTTAACAATAGTATAATCAAATACAAAAAAAGTAATAATTTTCTGCTCTACACAGAAAAAAATTGTTATAAACACTAGGTCTAATTTTTATAATAAAAAATAAAACGATATGGAGTAAATGCACACGAGACAAAGTCTCTACCAATACATGGTAAAACTAGCAATGGAACAACGCTTTGATTGTTTTTTTTCTTTGTGATTACAATAAGACCTTCAACAATGTGCTAAGCTAATACCTCAAAGTACGATCAAGACGGCCCCTAGCGCTGGTTTGAGCGGGGTTCAGTGCTAATTGTCGAGCGATGTCACATCCATGTCCTATATAGCATATGTACGCGAGATCGTCAACAAACTTTAAGTTTACTGGCAAAGCACTTTTACAATTCAATCATCTGTTGCCCGACAAAAGCACTAGTATCCTTAGGTTGAGGACAGATACAACATAATTGACAAATACAGGGCTCATATCAAGTCGACTGCAAATAAACTTGGCATTTAAACGTAATATTTTGGTTAGATGTGAACACTATTAACAGGTGGTTAGAAAAAGTTTTGAAAATTACAAAAAAAATAAGAAATGAAATAATAAAATGCCTAAATTTGAAAGTATGCTAATGTATCCATATGAGATATTCTCTCAAGAGCAAGTACACCATAGCTTAAATATATATAGAAAGCATATTTTTCACTTTTGACACACAACAGTTTTTTTTAGCGATGCGATATTTCCTTGTTTTACACTAGTGTGAGACATTAAAACTCAGTTGTGGTTTACCGGCAAATGTCACGTTTTGCATATTAGGGTCTGAAGTCTACATCTGTCCGCATTAGTGATCATAAGTGTACTCAATCTAAGTATTATAAAAATTGTTGAAGTAAAATTTCAAACAAAAACGAGAAAAGTTGTCTTTTAAAATATGGCGCGCTCGGGTATACATTCCTGATTTTATGGCGTTACAAAAAGGAACATAATTTCTTGTGTAAACAGACGAAAGGGAACGATATTTTTGTATGGATTTTAGTATATTTTAGGGTAAATACAGTGAGAAAAAAATCAATTACCAGTGGAAGTGCAAGACAAGAGAATCTCAGACATCCTAGGGTAAGACATCGATCATCTCGGACTCGGCAAGCTTCGTCCGAGATTGGAAATATTACCACAAGGTGTCTTAGATTCTCCTGTCTCGCACTTTCCCTGGTGTTAGGTTCATAATATCTCTCTTTTTATGGACTCCACACAGCAGGAACTTTTTAAATCAAAATATTAATAGTAAAATTAATTGAAAGAAAATCAAGGATATGTTGTTGGTAGTTGAATTTCCTAATATGAAGTAATATTAAAAGATTTCAAGAAATTTACCCCCCCCCCCCCATAAAAAAGCAAGAACAAGAAAAACAAAACAAAACAAGTCAGTACTTCGATGCTGACCCGAAACTCGGTTTTATTGAAACTTGCAATATCTAAATTTTGCAAATTTTGTATAAAACTAAGGAGTACTCCCTCATGCATAGCTCTGTCCTGAGCTGAATTTTGGATTTTTTATTTAGATCCTCTTGGTTATTTGTTCTCTATCAACTTCACATGCTTTTCGATTAATGGACTTCACAATGTTTTGGTTTGATCTGCACTGATGAGACATAAGTTGTCGAAATGCGCATATAAAAAAATAAATTAACAGTAACCTCGGTATTTTTTTTCATCAAACTAAAAACATAGAAACAACAACAATAAAGACAAAAACAAAATAATTAACACAAAGAAAGGAAGAAAGAAAACAGAAATATAACTAGATTTGCAATTGCAAGCAATAGCTGATGTGACCCCTGGCAGCCAATTCGATGCTTCCATCTTGTTCACAGCATCAAAATCTACATAGAAATCAATTTTGGTTGGAATCCGTCCAAATTGACATTTTTACGTATTGTGGCAATCATCTTGGAAACAGCAACCATTTTGAAAATTTAATTTGGTGAATTAACATCTCCTTATCATTGTCAAACTTTGTGTTAGTATGAACAAATCTTTAAAATTTCAATAAAAGTAAAATTGATCAGTTTCTTTCATTAAGAGGCCTTATGGGAGCAACCCCACCCCATATTTCAGGACTATAGGAGGGTGTTTTTTCAGGTTTTATGCTCTAGGATAAGAGTATGGGCCTATTGAACAAAATATATCTTGGGGTAAAAAAAATGAGTATTTTTCGCGCACGGCTGGGGAGTAAAAAGATTTGTTGGGGTCCCAGAGGGGGATCTTCCCCTCTGTCCTGGGGTTCAAAGGGGGCTTACGCCCCCTCACCGGTAGGCAAGCCTGGGGATCATAGATCCTCGCTAAATGCCTATCCTGTAGCTTAAAACGTTGATTTTAGAATTTTTATGACTTGCAGGGTGATGTATGTACTGAAGATTCTTAAATTGAAATCCGATTTTGAAGAAAATTCAGATTAAATTTTTTCAATCCTGCATATTTGTCGGCCATCTTGAAAATGGCGGTCATTTTGAAATTTTATTTTTGGATAGATTCTATCCACTATTCGTACTAAACGTTTCCATAGTAGGTTTTATGGAAGTCCTTCCAGTGGTTTTAGAGATAATTGACTCCGAGTATTTACAGGTCCATTTCTGAAATTTTGCAAAAAAATCGTTTATTGACAGCCATTTTTGAAATATGTTTTATGCACATCTACTTATGGTGATCCAGCTTTGTGCCAAATCTGAATTGATTCTGTCATGGCATCTCTGAGAACTCGGCCGGACAAACTTTTCCATACCAATAACAATATGTTGCCCCGACTACGTTGTCATAAAACGCTTTGATTAAGGGCTTTCCATAAATGTTGTGTTATTATATCGATCATTTAACTCAAGAAGAACATTCTCGTTCATATTTATAGTTTATTTTACATTTGTAAAACGTATTTAGTAGAAACTTCCATCAATGTATAGTTTTTCATGTAGTTAATTCGATCGTAGATTCCAGAAGATGTGAGAATATTATCCAATGTGCTATAAATAGGACTATAAATAAACATATACTATGGAAAACACATGATGACACATAGAGTAAATTCTTGTTTACTCCAGAACAAGCGAGTTCGAGTAGTTTCCAGTATATGCGTTTTAAGATAGTATAAATACGTACCAGAATTCAATCTCAGCAGTTCAGTTGAAGATGACGGCCAGTGACGTTCACTAAGAATAAGCGGAGACAAATATATGGCAAGCCGGTGTGGATAAATAATCAAGAAGACATATATTGAAGGGCGACCGTGCGAAGCTTTCTTGAGTTAAGAGAAGCGTTTATATAGACAGTGGGATTTAGTCGATGAAAATATTTCGGAAAGGACATTTAAAAGTGGAATATTGTGTTGAAAGACTTGAACATTAATTCGTAGTTATTTGTTTTTAAGGAGGAATTTTAGTGCAATTATCGACTGTCAAAAAAAACCCCAGACATTCTGTATATAAAAAACATTGTAAGTAAATATTGTTGTATTCATTGATTGTATTATTATTATTTTTTTTAACTTCATTAAACTAAAATTCAATCATTTATTATCTTAATTTTTCTTGCCCGTCGGATCTAGTCTATCGAAGACAAAGTCACCTATGGAAAGATCCTAAAATCTAAATTGTTCATAGTTGGCTTGGTCATTCTAAATCTAGCTTGTGACAAATTTTGGGCTCGTCCGGGATATTTAACTCTCTCAGAGGTAAAAACATAGACTAGATTGTCGACTGAGAAATATTTTTTTTTGTGAGTAGGCAAACCATCGCTTTTAAATTTTTAAAAGTATATTGAGCGTGAAGAACGAGCCGTAAGACGAGAAGAAGAAAGACGTTAAAGAGAAGAAGAGAGGCGGTAAAGAGAAGAAGAGAGGCGGCAAAGAGAAGAAGAGAGGCGGCAAAGAGAAGAAGAAAGGCGGCAAAAGGAACTCAAAGAACAAAGAGAGTATGAGGAACAAAAACTCAAAGAAGCAAGTTCCTACGAGGAAGAAAAACTACGAAGGGAGAGAGCTCACGAGGAAGAGAAGAGAAAATACGAGTTGGAGAAAATAAAGTTAGAAATGGCGAGGGCCGAACAAGAAGCAGAACTTCTTCAGGTGAAGAAAGAATTAGGACAAGCCACTGAGGTTAAGACCGCGTCCGATAGTGGAGTTAAGGCATTGAGACCAACATTCCCAGCGTTCGATGAACACAAAGATGATATGGACGCATTCTTGGAAAGATTTGGGAGTTTTGCAGGTAGTCAGAAATGGAAGAAGGATATATGGGCAGTAAGATTAAGTCCACTGTTGACGGGAAAGGGACTACAGGTATACTCGAGCATGCCCCCAGAGCAAGTGAACAATTATGATGAGCTGAAGAAGGCACTTTTGAAGAGATACCAGTTAACAGAAGAGGGATTTAGGATGAAATTTAGAGAAAGTAAGCCTGAAATTGGAGAGACTGAATTCCAGTATGTTGCCCGCCTACTGAGATATTTTCAACGTTGGACTGACCTTGCAGAAATCACGAAAGACTACGAAGGATTGTCAGATCTGTTGATACGGGAGCAGTTTATTAAGATTTGTGCTCCAGAGATGGGACTGTTTTTACGCGAAAGAGCACTCAAGACTACTACGGAGATGATTAAATTAGCAGAACGATATATGGATGCGCATGGTGGAAATATTGCTGTGGGTAGTGGAAAAAATTCAGTTTCCAGACCAACTCTAGGACCATAATCAACACCAATACAGACAAACAGACAAGGGTAAAGACCAAGAAATGAGATGTTTTGTTTGTAACAAGCCCAACCATGTAGCCAAAGATTGTCGATTTAATGCAATAAAATAGAAGACAGCGGCTGTAGCTTATAATTTTTGGAGACCTCATAGAGACCGGTCGCCAGAAAATTGGAGGAAGAGCAACCAGCTGAGTGGAAAAACTGGTCCAACAACTTGCAAAGGGACCGATAAAGAATCAGCAGCTTTATGTCAATCAATGGATGCAGAAAAAAGTCCTTTGAGAAAATACATAGAAGATGGAAGACTGAAGTTGGCTGATGGTAAATCACTGCCGGTTATAAGTGGTATATGTGATAAGCACAGTACGAAGACAAAGGCCGACAGGATGCCAGTAAGTGACGGATACGTGGGTGAAATAAAGGTTAAAGTATTAAGGGACACTGGATGCAGCAGCGCAGCAGTTTAGCGGGATTTGGTTAGTAATGAACAGTTAACTGGGAAAGAACATTTGCTAGAATAGACGTCGACATACCATATTATAGTGGACAGATTGAAGCTATGTGTATGAAGGAACCCATCTACGACCTTGTTCTAGGGAATATAGTTGGTGTAAGATCATCTCCAGATGAGAAGTGGTCACGAATAGCATTTGAACAGGAAAGTTCAGTAGTTATGACGAGGAGTCAAACATCAAAAGAGAAACAAAATGTCAAAACATTGAAAGTGCCGAAGGACGACTTCAAAAATTTGAGGCCAGACGAAATGCACAGAAAGAAGATCCGTCGTTATCAAAGTCATGGAAAATTGCTAAAGGAGAAATGGCGCCTTTAAGGCCAGAGAAAAAACACACGTTCACTGTCAGCAGAGGTATATACTATACCGTAAATATATAGACAATCGAGGGAAAACACCAAAGGAGATTAAGCAAGTTGTCGTGTCATTAGAATTTCGAAGAAAAGTCATGGAGGTGGCGCATGAGGCGATCGTTGGTGGACACCTTGGGAAGAAAAAGACGCTTGATAGAATTACAACCAGTTTTTATTGGCCAGACATTACTAGCGATGTGGGCAGATTCTGCAGGTCATGTGATGTTTGTCAGAAGACAGTTCCAAGAGGAAAGGTTGGAAGAGTGCCGTTAGGTGAAATGCCAATCATAGATGAACCATTTTATCGAATTGCAGTGCCAAGATCAGAAAGCGGGAACCGAAACATCTTAACCGTTGTTGACTATGCTACTAGGTACCCGGAAGCTGTGGCCTTGCCCAAATGTGAAGCAGAACGTGCTGCAGAGGCCTTGTTTGAAATATTCTGTCGAGTGGGTTTTCCAACAGAGATATTGAGTGATAACGGACCACAGTTAATTTCAGACTTAATGGCCGAAGTATGCAGGATGTCTCTGTTAAGCAGCTTTTCATAACGCCGTATAATCCCAAATGCAATGGATTGTGTGAAAAGATGAATGGGACATTGAAGAGCATGTTAAAGAAGATATGTACAGAGCTACCTAAACACTGGGACAGATATTTACCAGCAGTACTTTTTGCGTATAGGGAGGTTGAACAATCTAGTACAGGATTCTCACCATTCGAACTTTTATATGGTAGAACTGTAAGAGGCTCGATGCAGGTTTTAAAGGAATTGTGGACTGAAGATGAAATTCCAGAAGTCAGGAATACCTATGAGTATGTTTTAGACTTGAGAAATAGACTGGAAGAAACGTGTAAGATAGCCAGAGAGAACCTAGAAAAGGCGCAAAGGTAATACAAACATCATATAAGAGAACTATAAACAGATCACTGAAGACGGGAGACAAGGCTCTTGTATTGTTGCCAACAAATAATAACCAATTACTTTTAAAGTGGAAAGGACCACTCCAAGTTGTTGAAGTAGTAAACCGTATGGACTACAGAGTTGACGTAAATGGTAAGATAAAAATATATCATATTAATCTGCTCAAGAAATATGAGTGAAGAGAACTAGACCAGACAGATGAACTAGGAGGGATAGCAGTAATAGAAGCAGAAGATGAAGAAGGAGCCATTGATCGAGAGAATTTACTAACGTTAGATGGGAATATCAGAACTGAGACATACAGAGATGTGCAAATCAATGAAGAGCAGAAGCAAAGCAGAAATGGTACAGTTATTAGAGAATACGAGGATATATTCACAGAAAGCCCGGGAACAACACATTTAGCGGAGCACAAGATAGAACTAACGACAGAACAACCAATCAGAGTAATACCCTATGATACACCATATTCAAAGAAAGAAGAAGTACGCAAAGAAGTCGCCAGAATGCTCGAGGATAAGATCAAAGATCCATCATCATCTCCATACAACAGTCATTTTTTTTTGGTAAAGAAGAAAGGTAATACCAACAGATTCTGCATTGACTTCAGAAGATTTAACTCAATAACGAAATTCGACAATGAACCAATGGGCAACATTGAAGATATACTGGCAAAATTGCACTCATCTAAGTATTTTACGAAAATTGAAATGACCAAAGGATATTGGGCTATTCCGATGGAGAGACAATCAAGGCACATGACGGCGTTTACAACACCTGATGGGTGTTACCAATTTTTGAAGATGCCATTTGGTTTGGTAAACTCTGGAGCAACATATAACCGGATGATGAGGAAATTGTTGCACGAGTGTAATAATGTAGAAAATTATGTGGATGATATTTTAGGACATACTGAATCATGGGAAGAACATCTGAACGTATTGAGGGAATTATTTGACAGAATTAGGAAGGCAGGCTTAATAATAAGACCTTCAAAGTGTATAATTGGCAATCCAACAGTGGAATTTTTGGGACACGTAGTAGGCAACGGCGAAGTTGCTATGGATGAAGATAAATTAGAGAAAATTAGAAATGCTGAAAGACCGAAGACCAAGAAACAGGTCAGATCATTTTTAGGACTAGCAGGATATTATCGCAAGTTCATAACAAATTTTTCAGATGTGGCTGCACCACTATTTGACCCTACAAAGAAAGGCCAGCCAAACATCGTTGTCTGGGGCCAACACGGGAGAAATCGTTTGCCACGCTCCGCATTCTCCTTTCCGGAGCCCCAATATTAAGGTTACCTGATTTTTCACTTCCCTTTTAAATTCAGTCTGATGCATCTGATACGGGTATAGGTTGTCTTTTAATGCAAAAGTTTCAGGATGGAAGATTTCCTATCGCTTATGCGAGTAAAAAGCTTTTAGAGAGGGAACAAAATTATTCTGTAATTGAGAGGGAATGTTTGGCTATAGTATTTGCTATAAAGAAATTTCAAAAGTACTTATACGGCCGAGAATTCATTTTACACACTGACCATAAACCTCTTTCAGAAATGTAAAATTGAAAGTAGCAGAATCATACGATGGTCTTTATTTTTGCAGAATTATAAATTTATAGTTGAAGCTATTAAAGGTTCTGAGAATGTATGTGCTGATTATTTAAGCAGACAGTAGGTTGATGACAGTAGTGTTTGTTAAAAACTGTATTTATATAATATTAGTAATTAGTTTTGCGAGTATGGAATTCTCAGCTTGTATTGCATCGAGTGCGAAGCACGAGATACAATACGAGCTGAGAAATCCATCCGAGCAAAACAAATTACCAATAGTATTTTTATCGCTAATTTTCTTATTAATATACACGAGATGTGTGTTTCTTTTTCTACTGAAATATTTTTTAGGTTAAACATGTAATTTTAAGTTAAATATAGTACTTTCTTTGATGGGATTATTTTTTTCACGAAACCTCACGCGACGTGATATTAATACGCTGTTGCTAACGTTCCATAGAGATTGACGATAATATGTTCATATCAGCGCAGTGCGGTGATAATAGAATTATCGTTCTCGGGAACAATCGAAAATCAAACAAATTAGCGATAAATATGTATAAATATATTTTGTATAATGATCAAATCATTTTATTTTGTGCTGCAAAAAAATGTAGAACATTTTTTTAAGAGGGGTTATTGTCATAAAACGCTTTGATTCAATATGGTTGTTAATATGGCTTTCCATAAATGTTGTGTATAAACATATACTATCGAAAACACATGATGACACTTAGAGTAAATTCTTGTTTACTCCAGAACAAGCGAGTTCGAGTAGTTTCAAGCATATGCGTTTCAAGATAGTATAAATACGTACCAGAATTCAATCTCAGCAGTTCAGTTGAAGAAGAAGGCAAGTGGCGTTCACTAAGATTAAGCGGAGACAAATATATGGCAAGCTGGTGTGGATAAATAATGAAGAAGACATATATTGAAGGGCGACCGTGGGAAGCTTTCTTGAGTTAAGAGAAGCGTTTATATAGACAGTGGGATTTAGTCGATGAGGATATTTCGGAAAGGACATTTAAAATATAGTGTTGAAAGACTTGAACTTTAATTCGTAGTGATTTGTTTTTGAGGAGAAATTTTAGTGCAATTGTGGGCTGTCAAAAAAAACGGACATTCTGCATATAAAAAAAAACATTGTAAGTAAATATTGTTGTATTCACTGATTGTATTATTATTATTTTTTTAACTTCATTAAACTAAAATTCAATCATTTATTATCTTAATTTTTCTTGCCCACCAGATCTAGTCTATCGAAGACGCAGTCACCTAGAGAAAGATCCCAAAATCTAAATTGTTCATCAGTTGGCTTGGTCATTCTAAATCTAACTTGTGACATACGTCTTGGACGACAGCACTTGATTTGCAATTGCAAGCAATAGCTGATGTCACCCTGGCAGCCAATTCGATGCTTCCATCTTGTTTGCAGCGTCAAAATCTACCTAGAAATAAATTTTCGTTGAAATCGGACAACCTTGAAATTTTGACGTATTTTGGCGGCCATCTTGAAAATGGCGGTCATTTTGAAAAATGTTCGTAGCCTACACTCCACGTTATGGTGATCTAACTACCTGCCAAGTGTCATTTGATTACATCAAACCGTTTTCTCAAAATAGTCTGGACAAGAATGTGTAGATAACAATAATAACTAGTCTCCCAAACCTCCCTTTGACACAGGAGATGGCTTCTTATTTGAGTTCCCCGCAATCTTGACAACCCATCTGTGAAACTTTATCCAATTTGGAGCAGTTTAAAGTTTCTCGCCTTTCTTCAGTTTCCATGGCAACGACGGCCATTTTGAATTTTTTTTTTACCCAAAAATGTGTTCTACTATTTGTATACATCCTTCCTGTGAAGTTTCGTTCAATTTGGAGCACTTTCATTTTTCCCGCCTTTTTTCCGTTTCCATGGCAACGGCGGCCATTTTGAAAATTTCAAGACCTAAGCGCACCCCACAGGATGGGTATCCATCATCCTGTGAAGTTTCATAAAGATCGGAGCAATATTGTCCGAGAAAACTTCCGGACAAGTTCAGTGGCGAAGAAGACGGAAGAATAACGAGTGATGATATGTTTGCATGCAAACACAAGTCACACAAACCAGATTCCATACTCAATTGCTCTTTGGAAAAATTCTGTGTTGTATATGTACCACCAATGATTGTAATAAGTTGTTCTGAAATATTTTTTTATTCCTCGTGTAAGAATTAGTTTCTTAAACTCATTATGTTTTCGTCTATCATTACAATTAGTGCTTTCATTCACTGGTCAAAATTAACCCGGATTGCGTCAGAAAGTTGTGTCATTATGACTACCTATCTCTGAGATAAAGTTTGGACAAAGTTTGAAAAATCATTTGAGGAATAATAATAATAATAAGAAGAAACAGAGTAAAAACAATAAGTCACCAAACTTCGTTTGGGTGACTTAATAAGAAACAGGGTAAAAACAATTAAAAAGACAATTGTTCAGAGAACAATTGCAAGGTCTTTCCCAGTCAATGTTGTGTTTAGTGTTATGTTTTGTCATGTCACATGCTTCAAATCAACTTGATGAGATGCACATTGTCTCTAATATATTAAGAGTGGCCATTTCTAATCGTTATAAAGATTTAACGATAAAAAAAAAAAACGTAAAAATTGGCTATGACCTTGACCGATGACCTTGATGACCTTTGACCTTGGGATCAAATTGAAGGACTCTTCTTGCTGATTAATTTGATATGTTACAAGACCATACTATCTGTAAAGGTTTAAACGTTATACGCAAAAAACCTATTTCTGAAACGCGTCAAGGGCAATAACTCTTCAGGGAGTCATCGGAGAGCTTCGGTCCAATTGAGGCAAATGTAGCCCTTGACATGATGAACATTTTTGCTGATATACTTTTTCAGCCATCTATTACGGTTTCCGAGTTCATCTGATAACAAGGTCAAAGGTCAAGGTCAAAGGTCACCGATGACCTTCAACCTGGTACTCAAATTGAAGGTCTTTTCATGCTGATCACTTTAAACATATATGTTTACTATATTATCTGTAAGCGTTTGAAAGTTATTCGCAAAAAACGGTTTACCGAAACGCGTCAAGGGCTATAACTCAAAAACGGTTCATCG
>MJUU01007920.1:0-15002 GCA_002080025.1 Modiolus philippinarum
CAGAAGAATTACTATAAGGTCTTTCCCCTGAAAGGGAAAGACCTTAATTATACTTGAAATAACATGGCGAGATTTGATATTCAGTGATATACCTTGAATGTTCGTTTGCTTTAGACATCTGATATTTTGTACCGATAAGAAATCATATTTCTTAAGTTTGTAAACACTGATCATGGCCAACGAGAATTGACAATAAGACAACGACAAAGTCGGAAAAAAATACCACACCGCGACAAACAAAATGCCATAAAACCTTTCTAGCTCCAACACCAAAATCTAACAATTGATTACAAATATCTATGCATGTAAAAGAAGATTTAATGCCCGTGCTATGAAAAAATATATATAATGTGATGTTACAAGGTCTTTAAAGGTAGAGAAAGTTGAACGAACTATATCACTACAAGGCAAGCCAAAGACAAGTAGTGATGACGAGACCCTATTAAGCGTGTTTTACTATGATGCCTTCATTTATCTTAAACTGTGTTGTAACCTATATGGCAATTTTTGTTGATTCATAATAAGATGGCGGATCATCCGAGCCCGATTAGGTTGACACCTCATGTTTTGTAATTTTCTCTCACTTGACCTCGTTTTGCGTGAAGTTGTGTTACTGTACAGAACCCGAATTTAATGGGGAGTTTTCCATACCAAGCGTCATGGACCAACGTTCACACATAAACTTGTATTTAACTTGAAAAAAAAATCACAATAAAAATTTTGAAGTGTTCAGGTCTAGTTCCACGTGGCAAGTAATCATAAGCCTGGTAATTACTTGCAGTCTCAGCATTTTCCTTGTAGCTAGTTCAGAGGTGAAATTTAAATCTCATATTTTTGATGACTTTAACACATGTTTACCATGCATACTAACAATGCGTAAAGAGGGACAACTCTTAACACACATTGATATACCAAAATGTCAATTTAAATCATTTTATTCTTCAAAGAAATAAAATACATTAATAATCAAACTGAGAGTGCGAAGTGCTTTGAAAAATCAAAGGGAAATTATGGTGTTTTACTGAACTTTACATCGAGTCAACCCACTATTCCCAATAAAGTTAATGTTTATAGCATATTTTTGTACCAAACATTTAGATCAGCAAACCCAGAAATTATAATTTTAACAGTGAATGTCTGTAAAGCGATTTAATTGTCAAAAAACAGCGGTGAACGGCCATCGATTACACCACTGATTCTTTACATTTTACTTCGATTACGGTTGAGTCATTGTACAACCGAGTCCAAATTCAAACTCCGTAAGACGTGTACATGTAGTTGAATCATTTGAATCATTTGGTCAATATAACCTGTTATTGTTTCATATCAGTGGAAGTTATCAGAGACATTCGATGGATACATGTAATTATCTCAACAGTTTAAAGACCAACATTTTAACTTGTTTGTATTTTCTGAAAATACATTTTGATACTACGTGAAACACCTTTTATTCAATCTGTTAAATATACTATACATTTTGGTAAAAATACATTTTTGTACAAGAATGTTTACAAGTGATATTTTTACATATCTAAAAAACAAACTGTAAGATAAAAACGTAGATTTAAGTTAATTGTAGATAATTTTTTGCAGTCCAGACTTAAATGATGGTAGGTCTGCATTTCTGGTCAACCGATCCATATTCTTATGGTGCGAGAAAAGAAGGATAAGGGATGATTATTTGTTGGTGATTATGGCAGTATACATTTATGATCTCTTGATAGAATGAGGTACATTGGACAGTTTATATTAACCAGGTTGTTTTTTATTCTATAAATGAGTGAAGAGAATCGTTTGCGCTGTTGTAAGGTAAGCCAGTTAAGTTGCTGCAGTATTTTGGTAACACTGTATTGGTAGTTGTTTTGATTTAGCGTGTACCTAAAGCTTACCTTACTTGAGCTATTTTGATCTGTGGACATGCATTTAATGCTTGTTCTTGGGGATTGTTGGTTTACACCATGCTTGATTATCTAAAAGGATTATTTGCCTTGTTTGTTATGTTATTTTTGTGACAATTACAGGATTAATATTTGGTAATAGTGAGATCAAATGATACATTGTCAACTGATTTAGGAATGTTGTTATGGAGGCTATATTCAAAATGTATTGGACAGGTTTTCTTTTCCTAGAAATATGAATGATTTCCGTGTTAACCAATCTTCTTGCCATTTTTAAGAGTTCATCTAGATCAGCTGAAGAGCATTACAGTCAGATTGTAAGTTGGTGGTAAAATAGACAATGGTACGGTCTCCACAGAGACATGTTTTGCTTGATAATCTCGTTGATATATATGAAGAAGAGGCATTGGTCCAGTAATGAACCCTGACGGAGTCTTGATAGGACAAGACAGTTGCCGAATTCTTGTCCATCAACGACTTTCTTCTGTTCCTATTATTGAGAAGAGATGGATTTATTCTTCAACAGATTCTTTTCTTAAATTTTTCAGCCACGCGTTATTTAGTTCACCATAATATAGATATGCTTTTCTTGTTCTGTAATTTCTAAATGCAATGTTCAGCAATCTGTCTCATGTTTTTGATGTAATATTTGTTGATTTACAAATATTTTACTCAAATGAAATGAAAAAACAAATTTGTGTTAAGTAAATATGTGATTTCCTACATAAGCAGTGACTTATTAAAATCACAGACATGTATCATACTTCTCTGATAGTGGTCATCAAAAGCACTAAATACCTTTTTCGAATATTTGCTGAAAAATTTGGTGGACTCGTCAGTTTTTGGGATATTATGAAACAATTGACATTAAAACCAGTGTCACATTTTTTAACTATTCATTTACATTTAGGTTCAAATCCTACACAGATCTGCTGAACCACAAGTTGTTCATGTAATAACCTACATTACAACTGGTATGTAATGTCTTCGTTGTTAGTGACAAACAGTAGTTGAAAAGAGGGGTTCTGTTCTAGTATGAAAATATTTTATTCGCCATGAGCAAAACTTTAAATTAATTTATGAACGTATTGAGCTTTTTCTGAAAATCAATGATTATTATATATTTTTAGAAAATACAAACCAGCTTTCCTTTCAAGTAAAAAGTTCTGTCTTTAAACTGTTGAGATAATGACATATTTCCATCGAATCTACTGATATGCAACAATAACATAGGTAATATTGACCAATTGCAATTGAATGCATGGATACTTCTTACGAAATAGGTGAATTTGGACTCTGCCGGACAATGAGTAAACCGTAATCGAGGAAAAATTGTAAACATTTGGTGATGACACGACCGTACACCTTTTCTTTTCTTTTTTTTTTTTTTTGTTTTGTTTTTGTTTTTGTTTTTTTTTACAAAACGTTTTACAGGCATTTAGTTTATGAGTATTCTGATCTAAATATTTGGTACAAAAATAGGTTATAAACAACCAATTTTGTTTGAAAAGGTGGATTGACTCGACGAAAAGTTCAATCAAACATCATAATTTTGCTTGGATTTATCGAAGCACTTCGGACACTCAGTTTTGACATAAAAAACAAGTTTATATGTGAACGTTGGTCCATGACGCTTGGTGTGGAAACTCCCGGTTATATTTGGGTTCTGTACTGCAATACAACTTCAAGCAAAACAAGGTCAAGTGACTGAAAAGGAAAAAATAATGAGGTGTCTACCTTTTCGGGCTCGGATCATCCATTATTTTATTATAACTCCACCAGATTGCCGTACAGTTTACAAGACAGTGTGTTAGGTTTATGCAATATTTTTTTTTCAAAAATGAAATTCAAAGTACTGCTGGACTGCTTTAAAAGGTAAAAAAAATATATAAACGGTAAATCAAACATAAAGAAAAAAATGTCCTGAAAAACACACAGAATGCTCTAAAATAATCCGAAGAAAGAAAATTTTAGAGATGCAAATTTGACAACGTAATGTTCGCTATCGCCTGTCTATTCATTTTGCTTAAAATATAAATTATATCTAAATTTCATACATAAAAATGTTCTCTTTCACTTCTAATCTTGCCCTGCTTATTGCTGGTTTAACTTAAGGTGGATCGAACCTTTCCCTTGTTAAATTATTTTGAACTTTCTAAAATCAATTTGGTACGAAAACAAAATAAAATGATATGTCACCGATCTCTTTTTCCTATTCTCTAGCTTTGAAAACCAGGCCAATTTCCGCGTGTTTTGGTAAACATTTACGACGATTATATAGGGAACTCTTAGATAATGCCTACTGTTTAGCTTTCATTTGAGATAAATATCAGATATATTTTCTTATTTTGTATATCTAATACCCCATCCCACTAGGCCACGATCGCACTGAGAAAAAAAATAGGACCGTGGTGCAATCGGGGCTGTCACAGTAAGGTCGTAGTATAATCGCAGAATGGTCTTCATGGTCCTGATGATCGTGGAAGAACTTTGAACGTGCTCAAAAAATCGTAGTGCAGTAGTGGTCAAATTTGGTCGTAGAAAGATTGCAGTACAGTCGTGGTCAGTTCATGGAAGTCGTGATAAGGTCTGTATGATAGTAGGATTCCAATTGAGAAGACAGAACTGCATTCACTGTACGATGCTACTACGATCTCATTACGACCATTCCGATTCTACTACGACCTCATAACGACCGTTCCGATTCTACTTCGACTGTTCCTACCACGATGACATCGCGATTGAACTACGATATATACGACTAAGTACGAGTTAACGCCGACTTTATCACGACTGAACCGTGATCATGCAATACTCATACCATAATGAGGATAAAATATTGACTTGCAAAACACCGCAGCATATTTAAAGCTATCGCAGTTGATCAATCAACTATAAGAATTGAGATACGAAACCAAGAGCTTTTTTGCAGGAGTTCTTGATATGTAATATATCACCCATCGTCAATAGTTTCCTTGACCAAGCAAACATCTTTCATGGTTCAAGGAAACCGGACTTCTGGACTGCCTAATATTAATGCTTTTTAATCGCAGTTTGGTTTGTGCTCATGGCATCAACCATTTGGGGCATCAAAGGGCATTTTAGATAAAGTGTAATTTATTATTTTCATGTACTATTCAGAAAACGAAGAAGAATACAGTTTATCAGTAATTTGTACGAGTAGTTATTTTTCTTATCTCGCGAGGCAAAATTTTTAACCGCTCAAATGCGAAAAAAAATATTGGCAAAAAGTATTTTAGGTCACTCCTACTTTGTCAATCAGCGCATTAATGTTAATAAGGAATTATACATCTACAAAACTGTTAGGATCGTACAATTTTGTTTTACTAATCAATAGTAAATTTCCCGAATTGAAATTCGTTCTATGAAATGATTTAGTAAAATAAACTCAATTGATGTTGTTCCGGCGCACTTAAGGTTAATAAGAACAGCTGCCACGGGATAAAACCAGAAAAACAATAAAAATGCTCAGAATAGAATGCAATTTGACAGGAAGGTTAAGTAGCATGTGAAGAAACGAGTTTTGGTGACCGTTGCTATGGAAACAGAAAATGGCAGGAAATTTTCAAATTGCTCCAAATTGAATGAAATTTAATAGGAAGGTTACTTAGCATGTGTAAAAACGACTTTTGATCCTAAAAATATCAAAATAGCTACCGTTGCTATGGAAACAGAAAAATGGTGGGAAAACATTCAAATTGCGCCAAATGGAAAGGAAAAGGGAGATTATCTTGATGAGAAAAAGGAAAATAATAATAAAATAACACTATAAAGAGGCTGAAAATGGGAAAATAATTATAAAAATTAAATAAAATAAATATATATTTGCGAAAAAAAAAATTAATGCGCACAAATGAAAAAGGGGAAATAATGATAGAATAAAACATGAAAATTGTGGGGGAGGGAAATCACCCTAGAACAACAAAATCTATCTCCCCTTCCAAACAATTAATGCAGATGTGATAGAATACTCCTAGAACAAGCCACTGCTAAATTCTGTTTTAAGAAGATCAATCCCGTGAAGATCGCAACAATAAAATATGAGAAATATCAACTCCTTCGTATAGTCAACGTCATCCGAAATATACCTATATTCAGCTTATTAGGCAATTCCCGGTCAAAAATGGTGGCCAACAGGAAATGCACACTACTTCTGGTCCTGCATGCAAGCTCCTTTATCTCTCTCTATCTAGGACTCCTGCAGGGTCACATGTTGAAATATCATACAACATATCACAAAATTAAAATTTGTAAATGACAACCTTTTTGCATTTATGTTTGACAGTAGGCAAGAAAGTATCCACTTCCGGTTTGGCATGTGCATCCTACATCTTCCTGTTCTAGTCAAGTGGAGACTCTATACAGTCATATGGCAGTTTGGTTTTGGCGATACAAGCACAGCCGTTGACACCACTTCCGGTTTTTGTACTGGTGACGCCAAATTTTATTAGGGGAGGAGGGCATGTTGTCAACTTTGAATGCTTGTAGGTCTCTTAAAAGCCTGGTTTGCTAAACTTAATTTTTTTTATTATTGTTGTGATTTCAAAAAATATATTCAACGAAAAAAAAAATAAAATTTTAGATGACACAATTTTTTTTTCATGGCATTAAATATTGTCCGGCAAGGGCCAACATGGCATAAAAAATTTGCAAGTTTAGGGAATATTTTGGTAATTCTGAAGCTACCAGGTTGCAAGATCGAAGTCTATTCTATGTCATCACATAAAAAATAATCACAACTTATACCAGTGATGGTTATTTTGCAACTACTTACAACATGCAATTACAGTCTGTCTAAATATATCTTTGTTGTTAATACTCACGAACACCAAGGGGTAGGTAACTCTTGCCCTATATATCTTGAGAAAAAGCCTGGTAGGGGGGTTGAAAATTTCACATAATAACCAACTACTTTAGTACTTCAATATTTTGGTGGATAGGGGCTGGGTTTTGGCGGTTTAAATCGGGTTTTCTTTTTTTTTTTTTTTTTTTTTGCCATAGAAACTTGCAAAATTTTGATTAAAACTAAGGAGTATCTCCCTCATGCATAGCTCTGTACTTAGCTGCATTTCGGCTTTTCTATTTAGATCCTTTTGTTAATTTGTTCTCGATCACCTAGATACTTAATAGACTTCCAAGTGTTTTTGCTTGATCTACACTGATGTGACATAAGTTGTCGAAAAGCCAAATTCAGAAAATAAATTAACAGTAAATTCGGTATTTTGTCAGTTTATTACCGATAAAAAGAATGATAGAAGTTTTGTTTCTGAAACTTCAAATATTGTCTCAAATAAAAGACTCGCCCATAAGTGGGCTCGTTCATTATTGTCGTCAATAGTTTTCGTATCAGAAACAAAACTTCCATTTTAAACATCGCGATCACTATGTGGCCTATTACGGTAAAATGCCTTTGAAATGCCTCTCCCCTACCACTATCTCTCACAGGTTTTGACGATTTGAGTTGAATGTTGTTGCAATCAGTGAAATTGCAGGAAAATAGATAATTTGTATGTAATATAGTATTTATATCAACTGTGGTCAAGATTGCTATAACATCGTCGTAGAATCCTAGGAGAATCTAGTAACGTCGTGATAGAATCTTGGTTTGTCGTGATAGTAGCGTAGTAAAGTCGTGATGCAGTCGGGATAGTGGCGGAAAGGTAGCAGTAAGGACATAATGGTCATAGTGAAATCGTCGCTAAGTCGTTATGAGTTCGTAGTCGGTTCGTGGTATGATGGTAGTTTGGTCGTAGTTACATCGTAAAAATGTCAAAACTTTGCCAAATGTATCACAACCTCTCCGCGACCTTAAAATCGTTCAGGTCGTAGTACAGTCTTCATGGTCGTGGGGCTGTGTGACATAGGCATTATATAAGGGAGATGCACTGCTATCTGTTTAACTGAAATAATATATTTGTCAACGTTTGTTAAAGAGGGATATTTTTAAGTTAACGACATAGAAAATATCAACGGTAAAGGGGAGCTTAATTCCGGCGAACTGAATGAATGACTTTTCATATTTGTAATTTATCATGATTCACAACGAAAGGGGTCACATCAGGTGAAATTTGGTACAGAAATTTTGAAAACACTTCCATTAATATAGTGCCCTTAAAAATAATTGATAGAATAAGTTTTGAAATAAATCAACGCAATTTTATGGTAAAAATATGAAATTGGATTAAAAAAATATCACTTCTACAAATTACTTTACTGATGCCTAAATTTTGAGTAATAAAAACAGCGGGAATGGCGGGTTTTGGTTTTTTGTGTCAAAAACTACTACCAACTATAAAACAACAGACCCTTTCCAGTTGCACGTTTGTATATACCTCTTTATAAGAAATGCATAAGTTCGCTCCTACAGTTGATATTTTTTTACAAAGTAATTTTTGTGATGGACCTATGTTCCTAATTGGACTGAACTGAATTTATTCATGAATGGCTTTGCTATAATAAAAAAAATTATATTTCCCTACATACCATTTCAGAACAGATGAAGAATTATTTGCAGAATATAATTAAACGTGAGTATTTTACAGAACTTAACAGATTCTCTGAAAAAAAAAAACAGATAATGATCTTAACTTGGGTCAGCGGCTCTCGAATGAAAAAAAACTAAAGCATTTTTGATCTATGAAAGCGGGTATATATTAGTAAATACATCATCAAATAAACTTATTTCAGTTTTACTCAAACAGTATGAGAATGGCATTTGGCCTGCAGAGTATAATTGTTTCAAGTCATGTCTAACTACCGTATATGGAGTTTTCGGCTATAGAAATATAACCTAGTTACCGTCGGGCTTCGAACTTCATTTCTTTCAAGACACATGGACCCCGAAAGAATCAAGGGTTAGTGTAATAAGACTTCACAATCTCCATGCTACGGGGCGCAATTCTTTCTAGACACAGTAATCAACAGCTAAATCGAAGATTGTAGAAATAGGACTTTGCAGTCGCAAAGTCTTACGTACAAGTTCTTATCAACACCGTTTTCTGAGAGGTAATCCTGCAAAAACAAGTGTATAGTCCACATTCATCTCTGATCACCAAGTGAATTCCTAGTTATAGAAAGAAATATGACTTGGCCAGCTCCAGGTTGCAAATTATAATTTGTCCTTAACCACGTGATCCAGACTGTAGATTACAATTCTTTCTAGACATGGCTTGTGCTGAGTGAACCTTTGGTAAAATAGGCCTAAGCCCTCTCTGGTGTAAAGATTGTGCATTTCAAATTCGTCGTAAACCAGGTAACTCCGAGATAATCCTGGGTAATAAATAAGCCCCTAAGGTTGCAGAGTACAATAGCTTGCCCCGAGTGAGCCTATGGTTAAATAGGACTGATCACTCTCTGATGTTCATGCTGTGAATTTCAAATTCGTCATAAACTAGGATGCCCCAAGGTAATCCTGTGTGAAAGAAGTAAGCCATCCAGGCTGCAGCTGAGTACAAGTCCTTCTAGCATGGCTTGCACCAAGTGAAACTATGGATAAATTGGACTAAGCCATCTCTGGTGTCAGGGCTCAATTATTCCAAACTCTAGTAAACAACCAGGAAGCCTAGGAAACTGACATTCGAGCATCATAATGCATTCAATAGATACAACTGTAAAAAAGAAGATTGACCCATCAACGTGAACGTCTTTCGTACTAAGACCGGATGTGTCGACAGCAAAAGCGTTCTTTCTATGCATTGCTCATCTGTTATGTGAGAAAGAGTTTAGTCTAGTACTGCTGCTGATGAGGAATTAATTCCGAAATGGCCATACAGCTCATTAAAATTTTTGCAGTTTGAGTTAACCTATGTGTTATGGTCTCATGTTCATTTCCTCCATATCCTTTCGTAAAATATTTCTACAACGAGAACAAAGTTGATTATGAAATTTCTCATATCAAGTTAAGTAAATTCGCAAACGTTTGAAAACGAGGCTTGCCGAGTAAACATTCAAAAATTTTAAATTTGAAAATTTATTTAACTCGAGGTGAGAAATTTCATTATTAACATTTTTTAAGTTGTAGAATTAACAAAATACCGAAGTTCCTGTAAATTTTGTTTCTGCATATGAAAAATGTTTCTCTTATGACAAAATTCAAAACACCGAGTATTATGTGCCGAATAAATTTGGCGGGAAATTTCACGTGAATTGTTCTCTGTCTAGAGATGAGAACTATTTTTATCACACCGGTCAGCCGTTGGTTAAATTTGGTAGAAATTTGAGAAACCATATGTCAAAGTAAAATTGTAGTCAAATAGATGTAAATCTAGTCAAAGGAAAAGAAACGGCTGGCGCAAGCTGCAAAACTGTTACATTGTATTGGTCAACCTACTAGTGACGGCGACCATAGATTTTATGGAGTGTTCATTTCTTCTCATATCTCGGTGTAGTAGTTTTCATGTTAGAAATTAGCATCTCTTAGTAAAGTCTTCCTATCGAGAACATGGTCTAGCTGAGTTTATCGTGTCTGCAGTTATACGCCATATGCAAGGACAGAGGGAATATTTTTTGTGGAATTCAAAATTAGCGATAGGAAACCTAAAATTAATACATTTTACATAAATTTTAGTCTTGAGTTGTCCATTTTTATCAAAATCACGATATGTATCAAATATAAAGCCGACTTTTATGTCTGGAGGGTGACTACAATTTCAATCTTGCTGGGATATTAGTACTCATTGGATACCATCAATATATCGACAGGCAAATTAAATTACGTAGCAATGCACTTTTTCCTCTTATTGATAGGGAGGTCTCCTATGATAAAACAAAATCATATCGGCAGGTGGGTGTGTCGTGAATTACTAAATATTATGGACTTTCGCTTTGAATTAAATAGACTCCATTCTTTGTATGTTCCATTAATAGTAATTTTACTCTGTATATAAAGTTATATAATGTATCTCCGTTTATTGTATAATTTACTCCTTTCATTGTATTTCTATTGTTTAAATGAACAATGTAATTTCATGCACCGGAGTTAACCAATTGTGTTTCTATTGTTTAATGAACAATGTGATTTCGTGCACCTGAGTTAACGGAGAAACGTTTTAGTATATAAAGCGAATTTGAATTGTAAAAATTTAAGGGCAACTTAGATGTAAAGGAGAGATGACATGATTGTACGATTCTGTGAATAAATATAGTAAGTGTTAACTATCTTCGTTATGATTTATTCCATAAAGATAATTCAACTTTACAACATTTAATGGTGTCGAAACCCGGGAATAAATTCAAGTGGATAGTTCAGTGAAATAATTAAGTGAAATTTATACAACTACGAAATGTCAGCTATAAGTTACATGAAAGGTGTGAGAACCAAATACAGAAATACCTTGTTTGCAGAAATTCGTGAAGGAAATGCCATTCTAAACGCTGATATATCAAGTCCGCAACATCAGGAATATGTGATTAAGTGTTCAAAAAGTGTGGAAAAATTGAAAGTGTACATAAATAAATTGGAGATTCAAAGCAGCAAAGTTGCCAGTTCCCTTGAAGAGAATCAAGCTGAGATAGCGGAAAACATAGCAGAAGAAGACTGCCAACTATGTGCGGAAGCGACAGATTGTTATTTAGAAATGGAAAACTACAAAGAAAGGTTAGTTCAATTAGTAAAAAATACATCTGAAGAAAGTGTAGAAAAACTTAGGCCAATAGATGTAATTCAGCTTCAAAGCGACATGAAAGATATACTTCAACTTCAGTTAAAACAACAAGAGGAATTACTCAAGGGTCAAAAAAAGGATGAATGTGTCGAGCCAAATGTTAAATTACCTAAAGTTGATATAATTTCCTTTCATGGTGATAAGAGGAAATGGAACGAGTTTTGGGATTTGTTCGAATCCATGATTGACAAAAACAAAAAACTCTCCGATATTGATAAATTCAATTATTTGAAAAGCAAGTTAGGTGGTGACGCGAAATACGCGATATCTGGTTTGAATGTATCGAATGAGAACTACAGAGTAGCAGTAGATATTCTGAAGGAAAGGTTTGGAAACCCACAGGATGTTATTGATCTTCTTTACTGTGAAATGATAAATTTGCAATGCCCTTCGAACAAAACGTCTTCATTGAGAGTATTCGTTGATAAGGTGATTCGCCATTTGAGGAGTCTTGAAGTATTGCACCAAAGTGTAGACCAGGATATATTTGTGTCAATGATTCGTTCGAAATTGCCAGAAGAAGTTGTGCTACAACTGGAGATTCAAAAGGGATCAAAGGAAAAATGGAGTGTTCAAAAGTTGTGTGAAAAGTTAAAGGATTATGTTGTGGCTAGAGAAAAAGCAGACAAAAAACAAGTGAAAAAAGATTATCAAAATGACCAAAGAGGTAATTCAAATGGAACCAGTGTAAATTTATTCCATAGGCAAAGACAGTTTAATGATAGAAGTGTCAATTTCAAGAATGGACCACATCGGGGTTATAACACAAGTTCAGCGGAAGCACTTGTTGCTTCAGGGAATGTTCAGAGAAATAATTTGTCGTACTTTGACAAGTGCAGATATTGCAAGGAAAAACATTGGAGCGATGAATGCCCTAAATACAAAACAATCGAAGAAAGGAAATCACAACTGAAGAATTGTTGTTTCAAGTGCCTGAGACCGGGACACAAATCACGTGATTGCCAGAAGGGTAAAATGTGTATACATTGTGGTGAGCAAAATACACATCACAGAAGTCTGTGTCCCAAGAAGTTTAGAACAAGAATAGGAAATGCAGGAAATGCGCATTTGTTAAGCGAAGAGCGAAGTATCCTTCCAGTGAAGTTGATGTAAATAGTGATGATATTCAGCCAGAATTGAGTGAAAATCCAACCGAAAATATGATGATGTCTTCCAGTGAGATTGTTCTCATGCAAACAGCCAAAATTGAAGTAAAGAATCCAATCGAACCAGTTGAACAAACAACAAGATTAATGTTTGATTTAGGATCGCAGAGGTCATATATTTCACAAGATCTAGCTTCAAAGTTGAAACTGAAACCGGAGAAAGAAGAACAAATCACAGTAGTAACATTCGGAAGTGACAAACCAAAAACTGTGAAAACGACGTGTACTAAAGTATGTGTTAAAATGAATGATGGAAAATTCTTCAAGATCACAGCAAATATAGTACCTGTCATCAGTGGTAGTGTTCATCGAAGAAGGCTTGATGTTTCGTCAATTGAAAATGTGAGACAATATGTGAAAGATGTTGAATTGGCAGATGACCTTCCAATTAGATGTGAGTCATCTACAGTAGATTTACTCATTGGAAACGATCATTACTTTGATTTCATCTTGGGAGAACGTCTAGAAATACAACCTGGATTATATTTGCATGCTTCCAAGTTAGGATGGATAATTACAGGGAGAGCAAAGGAAACTGATGAAGATGTACACAAAGAAAGTGGCTTCCTTATAATCTCACATACCACTAGTAGTTTGAATTCTACTACAAGTGTGTCCAAAAATGATTCATGTTTGAATTCCATACCTGATGTGACAGATTTTTGGAATTTAGAATCCATAGGGATAACCGATCAAGTGAAAACATCAGACGATTCCAGAGCCATGCAATTTTTCAAAGATACCTTAATATATTCAGAAGGACGATACTTTGTTAAATGGCCATGGAAAGAAGAAAGTTCCCTGTTACCAGTGAACAGAGAGCTATCAATGAACCGTTTAAAGTCTTGTGTTGCAAAAATGAAGAAAAATCCAGAGCTGTTAGGAAAGTATGATTCCGTCATTCAGGAACAGCTTGATAAAGGGATAGTGGAGAAAGTAGATGGTAACCAGTCAGATGGAATTGGAATGAAGCATTACATGCCACATCATGCTGTCATAACACCTCAAAAGACGACTACGAAACTGAGGATAGTATACGATGCATCGGCGAAACCAAATAATGATTTCAATAGTCTGAATGAGTGTCTACATCGTGGACCAGTACTTTTAAGGAATTTAATTGGTATATTCATACGGTTTCGATTACACAAGATCGGAATAGTTAGAGACATAGAAAAGGCTTTCCTTCAAGTGGGGTTACAGGAAAGCGACCGTGATGTGACCAGATTTCTATGGCTCAAAAACTACAACAATCCAGTCGTTTCCGAAAACAATGTTCAGGAATATCGGTTTTGCAGAATACCTTTCGGGATCATATCAAGTCCATTTCTTTTGGCAGCAACAGTAGAGAACCATATAGACTTATATCATACACCTATAGCTGAGAAAATGAAAGACAATATTTATGTTGATAATTTGATTTCTGGATGTAACTCCGTTGCAGAGACAGTGGAATTTTACAAAGAGGCCAAAGACATCTTTAAGGATGCATCAATGAATCTGAGAGAATGGATTTCTAACAGCAATTCTGTTAATGAACTACTGCCTTGCAACGATAGAACTAATGTGAGTGAAACCAAAGTTCTAGGTCATATTTGGAATACAGACTTAGATGTATTATCTGTGAAACCAGCAAACACTTCTATTTATTCTGAAAATTCAACAAAGCGGAAAACCTTGACGGAATTAGCAGAAACGTTCGACCCATTAGGATTCTTTTCCCCAGTTATTGTTAGAGGTAAAATATTTCTGCAGGAATTATGGAAACAAAATGTTAAGTGGGATGATGAATTGTGTGTTGAAGATAAAACGAAGTGGGCTGAGATTAGTGCCGAATTGAAAAGAATTTCAGATGTGTTAATTCCTAGATGTATAGGATTGGATACCAAAGTCAATTGTGTTAATCGTGTCAAGTATCAACTGTTGTGCTTTTGTGATGCTTCAGCCAGAGCTTATTCAACTGTGATATACCTGCACCAGACATGCGGAGATCAAATCAGATGTGATATGATTTTCTCAAAATCACGGTTAGCTCCTTTAAAAGGCATGACAATACCAAGATTGGAGTTGATGGCAACTCTAATTGGTGTTAGAAGTTTGGAATTTGTAAAAACAGAACTAAAGCTAGTAATTGATAAGACATACCTGTGGACAGATTCTCAGTGCGTGTTAAAATGGCTTTCAACGAGAAAAAGTATGGAAGTGTTTGAAAATTCATTGTTTTGTGAAAAAGGAAATAGTAAGGAAAGTGAAAA
>MJUU01007923.1:10362-27798 GCA_002080025.1 Modiolus philippinarum
GGAACATTTAAAGAAAGAATATAAAATATTATAAATTAATATCCTAGAATCTATAATATAGAATATAGAAAATGCAGAATTATGGATAAGGAAAGTGAAAACAATAAAAAGAGAAGATATAATTTACAGCATAGAATTTCTCTGGTGGCGGAAATACCCCTCCATAGGGATGCGGGGTTGGCTTTGTTGTAAACGGAAAGCGGGACAGCATTTTAGTGAGCGGGAAAGGGATCATCGAAAATAAAAATGCACGGGGAAACGGGAAATGATGTCGGAACCGGGAAAAGGTTGCTTTTAAAGAGTGTAAAATATTTCCCGTCCCATTAATGCACCTGGTGACTATAAAATTCCCGTGTATTGACATTATTGAACGAAAATTTCAGGCTACCGTAATTTTAAACAGTTTTAAGTAAAGATTGGTTGGCGAGACCAGTATGATTTTAGAGACGTCGGGATTTTCCATTTTTCAAATTCGGGAAATTAGATAACTCCAATTTGCAGATCACGAATTGAGAATGAAAATACCTAGCCCTGCTAGACCAGGGGGTGGTTTGGGGGGTCGTGTCGTGTCGCCGATTTGTACCATACTATGCAATGTTGTATAACTAGATTCACACCACAAAAAGAACCCTATTTAGGGATTAAGTTGGTGCAAGTTAACATGTAACCAGTGGGAAACTTCATACAGCCATGCCGAGCTTTCCCAAGCAAAGGGATCGCTTTTCCAATTATTCAGCGATTTCAACTAAAAATTGAAACTGCGTTATCAAGCTGATATACATTTGTCATAAACTTTCAAGGTGTCGTTTCTGTGGCAATTGTCATTCACACCAGAAGCTAAGAAGTCTACAGCAAAGCTAGTCGAAAAGGACGCTAAATCTCCTCAAAAGACAAAAAACTACCACACAAAAGAAAGTCAAGAAACCAAAGAAGAAGTGAAGTCAAAAGTTTATCTCTTACATATGCAGACAAAAATCCTTCTAAGGGCTTCTAAACTTCTCAAAAAAGAATATTTATAGTTATTATATCAGCAACTTTTAAAGTCAAAAACAGCTTTTCCCCCTGTATATAGTGTATTTTCTCTTTCTTACTAATTCCCTTTTCCCCCTTTGTATATTGATTTTATTTACTTATTTATGTATTTATTCATTTTTTTTTCAATTGGTCCTTCTCGATATTAATACTTCATTCTTTGTTGCCTCCGGGCTCCAACACTTGGGCTCCGAGCCCAAGCACTAGAACTCTGGGCTCCAACACTAGGGTTCAGGGCCCCAACACTAGGGTTCCGGGCTCCAACAAAAGGGCACTGGGCTCCAACACTATGTTTCAGGGCTCCAACACTATGTTTCAGAGCTCAAAACCAGGGCTCCGGGCTCCAATACTATGGCTCCGGGTCCCACTCACTTTAACAAAGATTCTTAAAAAAAACCTGTTTCCCGATTCAGGGTGATTTTTTTCAGTGTTTCCCGTGTCCCGTGTTGTTGGGGTTAAGCAGTATTCAGTGAAGTCTATTACCGCTTCCAATCATGAACCCTTCAAGTTTTCCCGGCTTCATTCTCACTTAAATGGAAAGGCTTTTTTTATTTCACCAACTTAGATGGAAAGGCTTTTTTATCTCACCGTCTTAAAAATTGCATTTTGTTGCATCATATTAAAAATTGTCTTTGAAATACGTAATAAAATATATGATGACCCTATAACGTCCCGGTCGTGGACGAATCTGCTGGTGGATGAACAGCTGTCACAGCAACACTAGCGCCATCTGTTGTCATAATTCAATCATACGCGTTTTTTCCGCCACGTTTATTTTAAGCACATAAAAACAAAAATACAAAGACAAAAGTTAAAAGATAAAATATAAAAGTTAAAGAAGGATGCACAATGAATACTTACTTTGAACATTTCTCTTTCAAATTATAAAACATGAAATTTTTCGAAATTAACACGGTAGATATAATGTCGCGAAAGAAGAATTTAGAACTTAACGAACAAAGCATAGAAATGGGAACATTTAAAGAAAGAACATAAAATATAACAAATTGAGTTTTAGAAACAATAATATAAAATATAAAAACTGCAGAAGTCGGGATGAAATAGGAACATTTAAAGAAAGAATATAAAATATGATAAATTAATATCCTAGAATCTATAATATAAAATGTAGAAGATGCAGAATTATGGATAAGGAAAGTGAAAACAATAAAAAGAGAAGATAAAATTTACAGCATAGAATTTCTCTGGTGGCGGAAATACCCCTCCATATTTGACAGACATACCAAGTTTCACTGATCCTGCCAGTTTTTTTGTTCTGTAAATGAATATTTAAAAATATAGGGTATGTTAGTCTCGTCATGTGACAAATAGAATTCACTACAAAATTGTAATTGCACTATGAGTTCTAATCTCAAAATCATGAGATAATATCTCATAATTATGTATTGATATCTTAATTATTTTGAGATAATTTTCTCATTGTAACAAAATATTTTTTCTTCATCAATACGCTTCCGTAGAAAACAATCGCGGTAATCTATACTTTTTACTTTAGATTCAGGTTGTTAGGATTTGTTCTTTGATTGTGCCGACTTATAACAAAATCTCATGGATATGAATAATAGTGTCTATATCTACCTTAAGAAGGTAGACCAAGGTTAAGGAACATAACTTTATAAAAATCACCTGCACATTGGATTTAAGGAGGTTCGCTCCTCATATTTTGAGGTTTCTGTCAGATTTTGGAAAAATCTGGGTTTATTCATATAAAAGTATTATAATTTTTTGCCCATGGACCCCTTATTTTTTTCATAATTTCATTTTATACATCTTTATGAATTTCATTAAATTCTTTTTATTCTGTCACATTCATTCATGATCAAATCTTCCTAATGTTAATCCTATGAAAATTTCAGAGGGGTTCAGTTTCCCGCAAAATTTTCAATCAATTATAACTAAAAAAAGAGATCATTATCTTATCATTTTAAGATATTCTTTTTTAATTTTCTAACAATACATTTTTTTTTAAATCCTTTTTAATTTTCAAATTGAGTAGCGAACCCTCTTAATTACTTTTAATAGTAAATATATAACCATCAAAGTAACATAGATTATTTTTATTCTTTTTCACATCAACCCTCAAAAATCATAAAAGAAAACTGACTGTTTCAAACGCCTTACTGGTGTAAAGAATTATCTCCCTTACCAAAGGTGTTGTACTTTATTGATTTTTACGTGTTTTACAGTAATCTTAATAATAATCAAATAGCAGACCTGCCAATCGGATTTTGTCGATCTCCGAGAATTGTAAGTATCAAGGATTGCAGAAACGCATCAACTCTGGTCTTCCAAGTGTTGTGTTTTATCTCTTTTATCTGCACTGAAGGGACATATGCAGTCGAAATGGCCATCTGAAGACTTTAAAAATATCGAAATTTCCGGCGGATTTATTTCTTTTTTTCTTTTTTTTTATTTCATTTTATATTTTTTTGCTCACCTGTCTATGCCCTAGTGTGAGATTTTGCTGTCACTTGAGTCTGTCATCCGTTGTTATCTTTTCATTCATAGAATTTCTTCTCCCTATCACTGAGCCAATTGGAACCAAACAAATGTCTTTGAGTGGTCTCTGTGAACGTTTGTGATTTTTTTTATTCCTACATAATCCATGATGGCTGCCAGTAGTGAACATACTTAAACATACGACGCTTTGAGAAATGCATTCAAAGACCTTCTTCTCTGAAATTATCGAGCCAACTGGAAGCAACCCTGGTCAAAATAGTCGTTGAATGGCCCTATTCGTGGTTTTTGATTTATATATGTTCGTACATCAATCAAGATGGCCACCAACGAGGACATAATTTAACATACATGTAGGACCTTATAGAATATGGATTCAAAGGTATTCTCGGCAGAAACTACTGAGCCAGTTGAAAATAAACGACTTTTCTAGTCGTATGTCATCCGAGATGACTGTTCTGCCTGCAGGGAACATAGTTTAAAATATGACCCTAGGGGAAATGCATTCAAAGATCTTCTCCTTTAAAACTATACCTGATGAATTTTATTAAATTTGAATAAAAAGTCCTGAGGTTATTCCTTTCAAAGTTTGTGATTGTTATGTTCCTACCCCATCCAAGATGTTGGCAAGCCTGAAACTTTATTTATAAAGACCATACGAGATTAACGCATCCAGAAGTATTCTAAGAAAACCAATTGCTGCAAACAAAACAACTGTTTACAAAAACTTTATTTGTCCAGACGAAACCAAAACAAGGGGTCCTTTTTTAACGTATTTCGGTCTCATAGTGCAATGAGGGAGAAAAATTCCCCATGTTCAACACTCAGGTATTTGACAACACATAGTAACAGAAGATTATAGCTTTTATAGATTTTGACGACATATAAATTTTATTAATAAACAATATGCATTGAAAACTCACACAGGTACATTTAGAATATCAATTAAACAAACAAATATTAATGTCCTATTTTTAACTTGTCCTCTATCAGCTTTTACACATAATTTCAAAATGTTTTGATTTGATCTGCACTGAAGAGATACATGTACTAGAATGTCTAGATGTCGAAATAGTCATATTTACTAACTAATTCAACAGTAACTTCGGAATTTTGTTATTTTGTTATTTTGTTTGTTATATATCACACAAGAAAGACTAAAATACCAGCTGATACAAAATAGACTTACACGTTAAACAATTACTTGAGAATTTTGTGCAAATCTGGAGTTTATTTGATAACATGCGATTAAGAGTCTAAAAAAAATTAAGCTAGACTATGAAGTTAGGACATATTGGACCGACTGAAGGTGAGCTTATTTTATAGGTTATTAGCTTATTTTTTATTTGAAAAAAAAAATGATAGTTTTTATAGGGTCTGTAAGTCCCATTAAATTTTGGAACTTCTGGGATCAAAAATTGTACCCGGAAGTTACATGATAAACAAAGATACTAAACGTTTCAAACAAAAATTGAGCGTCATAATCCTCAATCGTCATGTTTTCGAATTGCCTGTTATCGTGGATTCTCGTGAGTCACATGACGAAGACTTACAGACCCTATTTCTAAAGTGTTCTCATAGCATACTATCATACTTTCAAATTTTGGCATTTTTTATTTAATGTAAATTTCAAATTGTTATTCTGGCCACCTGTTTATTGTGTCCACATCTCATGATTTTATTTTTCCAAGTTTTCTTACAATTGGCTCGATGAGTGCCCTGTGGTTGTTTTAAGCGTTATGATTGTCTTCTGTAAGTCTTTTTGTCGGGCAATGGATGACAGCGATTGTAAGAACACTTTGCCAGTTAATTAAATATTTGTTGAGGATCCCGCATCCATGGGTAAACTGACATGGATGTGGCATTGCTAGAGACCAGTGCTAGGGGGCGTCTTGAACTTACCATGAAGTATGAACAGAGCTCATTGTTGAAGGTCTCAAAATGACTTCAAGATGAAGAACAATAAAAGCGTTGCTCCATTGCTTTGTTTTACCAAGTATTCGTAGAGACTTTGTCTCCTTTCATTACTTATTGTACTTGATTCGTCGTACTAATTATATACCAACTCATTTCAGGAACCTTGGAGCAAATTATATAACTAGTGTTACCACAGGAATATTTGATTCTTTGACCTATTTATTATATCTGTAAGTATGGACCAAACAAGTGTGTTGGTTTATGTTTATTTGTATTGGATTTAAGGAGGTTTGCTCCTCATGTTTTGGGGATTTCTGTCAGATTTTCGGAATCCTCGGGTTTTATCCATTTAAAAGCATTATAATTTTTTTGGCCAATTGTCCCACTGATTTTTTTTCTATAATTTCATTTTATACATCTTTGTGAGCATTCTGTAAAAATTTCATTGAATTCTATTTGTTTTGTCACATTTATTCATGGTCAAACCTTGTTAATGTTAATCCTATAAAAAAATCAGAGGAGTTCAGTTTCCCGCCAAATTTTCAATGACTTATATCTCAAAACCGAATTCATCAACCCATCATTTTTTTTCACTTAAATTACTTCTTTTTTAATTTTCTAAAAAAATAGATTTATTGAAATCCTATTTATTTTCAAATGGAGTAGCGAACCCCCTAAACATCACTTTCAACAATATTTTGGTTTACATGTTTTTCTGTTAATGGACTTCCAAATGTTTTGATTTGATCTGCACTGATGAGACATAAGTTGTCGAAATGTGCATATGCAGAAAATTAATTAACAGTAACTTCGGTATGTTGAGAGAACCGAAACGTCAGTCAAAAGAACGAACAATCCAGGGAAAACGGCTACATCGGAAACACCAAGAAACAAGGACACCACATGAGTACGGCACAGAAAAGAAAAATGAAGACACACATACAGATCAATGAATAACGTGGGTGAAATCAGGTCTTCCGGTAGAGTATGCATCTCCCACTTCTTATAAGACACCCGTCGTGCTGCACTTGTCAACTGAAATCAAGTAAAAAGTCAAGTAAAATTTATTTAAAGTCGGTAAAAATATAACATATCACATAAGCTCTAAGAGTTTTTAAAAACGGACTACTTTACTCTGGTAGAAAAGTCAAATCCGGTAAAGGAAATACAAACTTTAGCTGTAAAGGGGAAGATCTGTTTTCATTCTAGGAAACAAAATTAAGATATAGTCTAATAATAAACTAGAGGCTCAGAGACTGAGCCTGTGCCGCTCACCTGACAAAAAGCTGAACAGCAGGGTTTCAATGTTCTGCATGGTGGCCATGTTTTTTGTCGAATTGAAATGAAATGAGCAATCTTTGTAAAAGACCTTCAATCTTTCATTCCTGTAATTTGCTTCAGTGGTTTAAGATGAGTTTATGAAATAACTAAATACCGAAGTTACTGTGAATTTACTTTCTGCATATGCGCATTTCGACAACTTATGTCTCATCAGTGCAGATAAAATCTAAACATTTGGAAGACCAGAAACTCAAATGACGTTTTTCCCATAGGGTCCAATGTTAAATATAAGTTGTGTTTTCTGTCAGATCAGAATAAAATGAGCAATCTTTGTAAATGACCTTCCATACATCATTCTTGTAAAGTTTGGTTGAATTTGCTTCAGCGGTTTCAAAGGAGTTGATGAAAATGACGTTTTTCCCATAGGGTCCAATATTAAATGTAAGTTCCGCGCTGGCGGCCATGTTTTTTGTTGGATTGGTACAAAATGAGCAGTCTTTGTAAAGGACTTTCCATTCTTCATTCTTGTAAAGTTTGGCTGTATTTGCTTCAGTGCTGACAAAGGAGTTGATGAAAATGATGTTTTTCCATAGGGTCCAATGTTAAATATAAGTTCCGCGCTGACGGCCATGTTTTTTTGTCGGATTGGTACAAAATGAGGAATATTTGTAAAGGACCTTCCATACATGATTCCTGTAAAGTTTGGTTGAATTTTGCTTCAGTGGTTTCAGAGGAGTTGATGAAAATGAAGATTTTCCCCTAGGGTCCAATGTTAAATGTAAGTTCCGCGCTGGCGGCCATGTTTTTTGTTGGATTGATACAAAATGAGCAATCTTTGTAAAGCATCTTCCATGTTGATTCCTGTAAAGTTTGGTTGAATTTGCTTCGGTGGTTTCAGAGGAGTTTATGAAAATGATGTTTTTCCCATAGGGTCCAATGTTAAATCTAAGTTCCGTGCTGGCGGCCATGTTTTTTGTCGGATCGGTACAAAATTAGCACTCTTTGTAAAGGACCTTCCATATATCATTCCTGTAAAGTTTGCATGGTTGAATTTGCTTCAGTGGTTACAGAAGAGTTGATGAAAATGACGTTTTTCCCATAGGGTCCAGTGTTAAAGATAAGTTCCGCGCTGACGACCATGTTTTTTGTCGGATCGGAACCAAATGAGCAATTTTGTTAAGGACCTTCCATACATCATTCCTGTAAAGTTTGGTTGAATTTGCTTCAGTGGTTTCTGAGGAGTTGATGAAAATGTGAAAAGTTAACAGACGGACGGACGGACGGACGACAGACGACAGACGCCAAGTGATGGCAATAGCTCACACTGACCCTTTGGGTCAGGTGAGCTAAAAACGGGAAAACATGGGAATATAAAATTGTGGAACATTTGCTTTCATGATGACGTTTTTATAAAATGTAACACATCTAATAGGGGGAGATACCATGAGCTATTGCCATAACTCGGCTATCGCATTTTCGCAATCTTCTCTAAACCCACTAAAATTGAAGTAAATTAACCCAACTATACAGGAATGATGTATAGTCGGTTTCATTACAAAAATATTACTCATTTCTTTACGATCCGCAAGGGCGGGACGTAGTTTAACATTTCAATCTTAAACACATCATTTTAATCGTTTCCTCCAAAAATTTTACATTAACTGCAAATTTAACTAAACTACTTGAATGATGTATTGTAGATCCTTAACAATGACTGCTTATTTTGTTCCGATCAAAAAAATATGATCGCCATCGCGGAACAGATAAACATTAGACCCTGTATTGTGGGAAAATCACTTCTAAAATACAGGGGAAAAATCAACTAAACTTTACCGAATTCCTTTACATAAACAGCTCATTTGGGTTAAACCCGATGAAAACATGACAAACAGAAGGAACACAATTTAACAATAAAGCATAATGTTTATTATTTGTTTTCAAAGCAATGAAGCAAATTTAACCAAACTGTACCCCCTTTTTGTATTTATTTTTTAGCTATTCAACACACATAGGGGGAGGGTTTGGATCCAAGAAAACGAGTTTAACCCCACCGCAGTTTTTGCGCCTGTCCCAAGTCAGGAATATGTTGGTGACTGGCTTGTCCGTGTCTTCTTATGAAATTTTAGTTTCTTGATATTTGGGTTGTTGGATGTGGTTTGTTTCCATTGATTTATTCACTTTTTTACCTTTTTTGGGGCCATTTAGGGCTTGCTATATGGTGTGAGGTTCCTCACTGTGTTAAAGACCGTACGGTGACCCCTAGATGCTTTGTTTTGGGTCGTTTTAACTTGGATATGGGATGTTGTCTCCTTGACATTTACCCCATTTCCTTTCTTTTTCGGATTGATAATAATAATGTCCTTTACATTCATTGCCAATTTCATGCATATCTAACAAATTAAGACATATGACATATCAAAGTGTAACACTGTAGCCGTTGGAAAATTATATTTTTTTTATCTATGAAAATTTAACCAATCCTTACAAGAATCATATATTGGAGGTCCCTTACAAAAATCAGTAAAATTTTTGAGCCTGTAGTTTTCTGGAAGCAATTAATTAACTTTCAACAATTAGAAAATGCTTTAACACATAGAAAATATATAAACATATCCTATTAACAATGCATGCGAAATAACAAGCCTCTTTAGTAAAATTAAATAATGAAAGGATATGGAGTAAATGGACATGAGACAAAGTTTGCACAATTACATGGCAAAGCCAATCAATAGAACAGGGCAATTATTGTTGTTTTCATCTGGAAGTCAACATGAGGCTGTTCATTGAATCTATTTCATTACGCCTTTGAAATTTAAATTACTTTAATATTGCATGCAAAGTCATTTAAATTCGACAGATTTCTACAATTCTCGACAGATTTTTAGGGACCGACCATTTAACCTGAAGGGGGGGATTATGTTTTTTTTTTCTGGACAGAAAATTTTTTTCGCGCGAAATAAATTATTTATTTTTTGCACGTGTATCAACAAAATATTTTTTTTTTCAACATTAATATTATTTTTTTTAGGCAGAAAGCCTCCTTCAGAAATTTTTTTTTCATCATTTTGACAGCCAAAATATTTTTTCACATAAAATCAGATCCAAAATATTTTTTTAGAAAAAAACCATACCCCCCCCCCCCTTTAGGATTAAATGGTCGGTCCCTTATCGTTGTTTTCATCTCGAAGTCAACATGAGGCAGCTGTTCATTGTTTCATTACGCCTTTGAAATTTAAATTACTTTAATATTGCAAAGTCATTTAAATTCGACAGATTTCTTCTATTCTCGACAGCTTTTTAGAAGAAAACCAGATAGCTATTGTTCCATCCGGAGTATTTGATGCTTTGTCAAATTTGAAGGTGTTGTAAGTAAATTTTATGTATTGTTTCAATAATGTTTTTCGTTGGTATCAGATAAGTCGATCGTTTCTTTTCATTTCATTCACGATTATACGAAATCCACACACTTATTATTTTACAATTCGGTCATTATATCTTACCTTTGTTAAAATTTGTGATTAATTGTAACATTTTGACGATTAATATGAACATTAATTGTATAGCAACATAATATTTCTCTAAGAAAGCAACCAAACATAGGCGTTCAATAATACATTTCCATATTGCACTAGTGCAAATACGACTAATTTTCATGACATCATCGACAACAAAATCCCCTTGTTAACATAAATTCAAGCTTTGCTAAACAATAAAAAGGTTGGGGAATATTATATATCATCCAAATAGTCGGGAGCGTCTCCAGATAAGATTTTATGCAAAAGTAATAATTTGTTTTTTAGCTCACCTGACCTAAAAGGATTTTGAAGGGGTTTCTTTCTTTGGATTCCTCTTGACATGAGCTTTCCGTAGTATGTCAACGGATTTTGCATAGCTCTTACCGTTTCCAAGCTATAAGGCGCCTTAGGTGTGACCAAAATCGCACTTTAACAAAGTACCTCAATTTTTAGCTGAAAATTGTATCTGAGATGTCAGTGCGTAATCCAAGAGTGCCGGCAATGGGGTTCATTGATTAACTTTAGACCCTATGGCAAATGCATTCAACAATCAACTCCTCTGAAACAAATTAGCCAATTGCAACCAAACTTTGTCATAATAGTCCTTGTGTGGTGTTAAGTAAAAAATCTGTCCGACACGTCCCTGCATAATCCAAGATAACCGCCAGCAGTCCCATTGATTAACTTTAGACCTCATATGAAATGTATTTAAAAATCAATGTTATTGCATGGATGTGCCACTGCTATATTCAGGTGAGCTATACAGGCTCCTAGGAGCCTCTAGTTTTTTTACGTCTACTCTGAAGAGTATCCCATCCTAATTCGCTACATATTTTCCACCTAGGGGTTCCCTTGCGAAGCACTGTAATTATCCTTGCGGCTTCAAGTTGGATAGATTCAATAAGATTGGACTCCTCTTGGGTACAATTATCCCAAACTACATTTCCATATTCCAGAATAGGTCTAATAAAGCCAATATAATTTTTTTCAAGGGACTGTCTATCAAGTTTATTTTTTAAATACCTCATTATATTGAGTCTCCGACAAGCTTTGGTGTAAATATCTTGGATGCGATTCCCCCATTTAGCACTAGAAGAAATATTTATGACTAGATATATCATCAAGTTGAACATTATTCATGTAGAGTGGAGTAATATTAACATTAAGACTAATCACGTCCAGCGAAATAAACATCATCCTAGACTCCTATAGACATAAAGTAAACTAACTAGAAAACAGACAAGACACAAAAAGGCTTAATAAATTTCCTGACTTAGGACACGCGCTAACCTGCTGCGGCGGGGTTAAACTAGGTTATTGGGTCCAAATGGTGAATAAAAGGATATGGAGTAAATGCACATGAGACAAAGTCTCTACAAATACATGTTAAAAAACAAGCAAAGGAACAACGCTTTTATTGTTGTTCTTCATCTTGAAGTCACCATGAGGCCTTCAACAATGAGCTTTGCTCATACCTCATAGTAAGTTCAAGACGGCCCCTAGCACCGGTTTAAGCGGAATTCTTTGCTAATTGTCGAGCAACGCTACATCCATGTTTTTCTTGGTCATGGGTGCGGGATTGTCAACAAACATCAATTAAACTGGCAAAGTGCTCTTACAATCACTGTCATCCTTTGCCCGACAAAAGCACTGGTGTCTTAAGCTAGTGGACAACTACAACATATAGACAAACACAGGACACTCATCAAGTCGAATGTAAGAAAACTTGGCGTTATAAAATAGTGAGATGTGGGCACTTAAAACAGGTGGTCTGGATTACATTTCGAAAATTACAAAAATAATTGCCAAAATTTGAAAGTATCAATAGTATATCCATATGAGAAATTCTCTCACGCACAAGTACACCATAACAGAAAAATATAGAGAGCATACATCTCTCGCACGGGGAATCGTTTTATGGACTCCAAACTGCAGGAGAGACAAACTCCAGTCGTAAAGGGTGAATAAACGGATATGGAGTAAATGCACATGAGACAAAGTCTCTACAAATACATGGTAAACAACAAGTAAAGGAACAACGCTTTTATTGTTGTTCTTCATCTTGAAGTCACCATGAGGCCTTCAACAATGAGCTTTGCTCATACCTCATAGTAAGTTCAAGACGGCCCCTAGCACCGGTTTAAGCGGAATTCTTTGCTAATTGTCGAGCAACGCTACAACCATGTCTTTCTTGGACTTGGGTGCGGGATTGTCAACAAACATCAATTAAACCAAACCTTCCCCTATATCCAATGTGATAAACTAAAAAAAACAATCGTCACAACAGTAAAATTCAGTTAGCAACAGGACTGAGTCAATTGTGACAAATGAAACTGACAGAACTAAATATACGGACATAAACATGAAATCACAAGAGACTGACATGCCAGCGTAAGACCCATTACCAACTGATAAGTCTGTCTTATATAGTTCAAAAGTTTCGGACGTAAAGACACACAGACAGACATGACAAAAACAATATGCCCGATCCTCGATTTCGGGACATAAAAAGCAGTTCAGCATACAAAATAATAAAATGCGAAGAACAAAATGTAAAAGAAAAAGTTTCATCAAGTACATTACTTGATAACAACTCTCAATAAAATGTAATTCAAATACGATTAAGGTTTCAAAAGCGCGTTACTGCAAAAGTAGCATACCTTATTAACTTTCTGCAAAGCCTTTCAGTTCCACTGACGATGCCCACTTATAGTGGGAGTATACTAATTGTCCGCCCTCCATCCGCTTGTTTTCCTCTGTCCGAAACAATTTGATTTCAGAAGCATACCGTCCGATTTTCTGCATCGACATATTTTTTCTTAACACAGATGAATGTTTCAAAAGTTAGAATTTCTCTTATTTACTTTTTGGTTCGTAAGGTCAAGGTTAAGGTCACATGAACGTACATTAATTGAAACTTCGGAAAATTGGAAAACTTAAGGAGGCTCACTCCTGATGTTGTTGATATCAAGGATGTCTTGAAACCTATTTTAATGTACTGAGCATTGCAGACTAAATAAAATGGTAAAAAGAAATATATAGGTCGGTGAGAAACATGACATTTAAAATTTGGGGGAAGTGGATTTCTCTGGCTTTTCCCTCAATTTAACATCAGGGCTATTTTTTTTTTCATAAGCTAGGAAGGCATTATCAAGAATTTATTAAAACGTGTCAGGTGTCTTAACTTGCCCCATATAAGACATTCATGAAAAAAAAGGTTTGAGTCCGTGTGCAAAATTCTTTAAGCTATTGAACCGGAGAAAACCAGAGGAGTTTCGAAATCTGACACAAGGAACCTCTTGATTCTGAAGTCACCAAGTAAAAGGTAAAGGTCACATAATTCCAACAAAATGAGAATTCGGGCAAAAATCGAGCAGAGAACCTCTTGATTCTGGAGTCAGCAAGTACATGTAAAAGTTCAAAGTCACATATGTTAACAAATGCAATATGTTAACAAAATGAAAATTCGGGCAAAATTTAGTTTCCGTACAGACTTGTCAGACTTGTCTGTAGATTTGAACGAAACATATTGGATGAAATGTTCATATGTAAGGAAAACATATAATAGGAATAAAAGTTATTTTGGAGGAGATTATCTATGTTTTAACGCGTCCGACTTACTTACAAACTAAATAAGAAGGGCTTTACGTAAAGTTTGCGAGTGAAAAGCCGCGTTTACTCATCCATTAACTCCTCCGAAATTTGTTTTATTTCTTATAATTCTATTTTTTTCCACTTTAAACAAATTTGTGTCTGCATTTGACCTCAAGATCATCATTTACTGTAATACTCGGAATGTACTAATCGACAAGAAGCATGTTCATTAATATACAATTATGGCCCGCTGTTAAGGGAAACATCCAGATTTGTCAACCCGAGGAGGGAGTTGTTTCCCGAGGGCTCTGCCAGAGGGAATCCGCCCCTCCAAGGGTTGACAAATCTGTATGTTTCACGTCAACCGAGGGCCATAACTGTTTTATTATATTTTAAACAGTTTCAATAATTCCAAATCAAGAAGTCTTATTAAGGTTTATTCTCACAAAGAAGACTGATATATTCTGCTAGTGTTTTTTTAAAAAATCTACAGGGTTGTTTCTCTCTGACGTAATATCCGGGTTGTTCAGCGGGAACCAACAGGGTTGTTCCCGCAGTGATGTCATATTGAGGTTGTTTGCTAAAACATCTGAATTATTTTGAAGTCACATGATTGCTTCCATCCAATTAAATCTTCTCTTATTTAGTAAAATATAATAATGCTTAATTATATCATTGACGTACGGTTTTAATTTATTACAAAGTGGGTTATTGCATTGTGTTTGTTTACTACATATAGGGTTGGATCACTCAACCCAGTATGCAATAAAATTCTCTGATAAACAACGTAACCAAAACACATGATAGATGAATAGTTTTGCGTATATTCATGTTCAGTAATCTGTCCTTCGATTGTTTTTTCCTTTTTTTTTTTTTTTTTTTTTTTTTTTTTTTTATGGACAGAAAATGTCCTGTTTTTTGGGGCGTGTCATGGTTTTTATGGAGAGAATATTTAGTAAAACATCAACAAACAGAAGAATATAGCGCTCGAAGAAGAAAACTTAGGACAAGCCTAACTTCTACATATGATATATCTTTGGACTATTGCATTTTGGTCTCGCGAAAGCGTTGTCACGTTGAACTACGAGCCTTATTCCAAAAAAATCAATTTCATTTGATTTCTTGTAATTTATAACAAAAATACATGCTTTGTCTATATTTATGAACATAATGTACATTAACAAATGCATATACATGGCAACAAATAAATTTGAAGCAGAAAATATGGAGTTATTTCAATTTTTCCATTTGTTTATGTCCTGGTTGAATTGAGAGAAGTCCACGTTTTATTGGGCGTTGTTCTGTTTTATGGGGCGATTTTCCTAGTTCTATGAAGAGAAATTAAACGGGTTTGGTACCTATAAACTGGTTTAACCCTACCGCTAGCTGTTGCTAGTGCCGGTACAAAGTCCGGCCATCGTTATCTTTGTATGTCTTGTGTCATTTTATTGTTTTTCTTGTGCAGTTCCCTGGTTGATTGTAACATGTGATTGTCATTTTCGACCATTGTAAGTGTTTCCTGTTATCGTTCCTTCATTAATTTGAAATGTGCATTTGAACCAAATTAGCAGATATGAAAATAATGGAACATAAAAAATGAAGTATCAGGTACAACATTTGTCGATGTAACGCGTTCTTAGGGACCGACCATTTAACCTGAAGGGGGGGGGGGTTATGGTTTTTTTCTCTGGACAGAAAATTTATTTATTTTTTGCACGTGTATCAACAAAATATTTTTTTGCAAAATTAACATTATTTTTTTGGGCAGAAAGCCTCCTACAGAAAATTTTTTTTCATCATTTTGGCAGAAAAAATATTTTTTTCACATAAAATCAGATCCAAAATATTTTTTTAGAAAAAAAACCATAGCCCCCCCCCCCCCTTTTCAAGTTAAATGGTCGGTCCCTTATTCGTAAGATTCAAAGAGTTTTATTATTGATTAATTGGGAATGAAACGAATGAAACGACTGTTAAAATAATAAATATTACATGGGATGTTTTAAGTCATTAAAAAAAGAAACTTCCTTTCTTTTTCATATTTTTTTTTAAAACTAGAGGCTCTCAAGAGCCTGTATCTTTCACCTGGACAATGGCTCATACATATCATCAAATGAACTTTTAATTTGCATTTTTAATGAATATGCTGATGTTTTACTTAGAAATACCCTTGAATTTTTCGCGACTCACTCCGCTGGGCCAAATTTCCTTTCACTTCTTATTGGAACACCTTTTCAAATTGCCTGCATCCGTGCCTGCTTATACATATGTGTAAGTGAATCCTTATGTTATATAATGCAACATTTAACTTTTCCCCTACTTCCTGCTATTTTGGATAAGGTATGGAGCTGCAGAACACAATGGCAGGACAATTTGAAAGAGAACGTTTGTCCCTGAGTTTATATCCAACTTGCCAAATATTTTCAGAAGGAAGATCTATGAATGTATTCCAAAGGTACAGACTTGAAATATATCTGTTCTGAAGGGAAACATTTAAAATAGATAATTAAGTTTGGTTCTAATAAGTCCAGTTGTTTCATATGGAAACATCCTTCAATACTTTTATAGGGTCAAATGTTTAACTAGAGGCTGAGGGACTAAGCCTGAAACACCTATACACAAACTATATCCTTGCTAATGATGTTATGCTACAGTTTTATTGAAATTGCTTCAGTGGTTACGGAGAAGATGAGCAAAATGTTATTTTTCTGTATGGTCAAGTGTTAAACTATTTTCCATGCTAACTGCAATGTTTTTGTCAGATTAATTCAAAGTTTGATTTAATTTTCTTCGGTTGTTTCAGAGGTGATTTTTCCCGTAGGGTCCGATGTTAATCCTAAGTTCCGCGCTGGCACTATTTTTTTCTCTTTTTTTGTCTAGATCGAAATGAAATGAACAATATTCGTTAAGGTCAAACCATACATCATTTCTGTAAAGTTTGGTTGAATTTATTCCATTGGTCAGAAGAGAAGATGAAAATGTGATTTTCCCACAGGGACCAATGTTAAACCGAAGTTCTGCGGTGGCGGTCATGTTTTTTGTCGGATCGGAACGAATTTAGAAAACTTTGTGAAGGACCTACCATACATCATTCCTGTAAAGTTTGATTGAATTTGCCTCAATGGTTTCAGAGGAGAAGATGAAAACGTGAAAAGTTTAGCGGCCGGACGCTGGAAGTGAGTGCAATAGCTCAAACTGACTCAGGTTAGCTAAAAATGACCACTGCTAGCCCAAATTTTGGATGAGGGATTGACACAAAACTAACTAGAATTGGTGCCATCAGAAAAGATGGCCATCCCCGCACTCACCTGTTTGACACAGAAACCTTTGGGGTAATTTTCCTCAACATTAAAAAAATATATTGATAGTCACTATCTTTAATAAGAAAGAATACAAGATATACAGTTGCTAGGTAGAATTTCCAAAAATGACTTTTCTTTGAGACTTTCATGAAATTTACCAAAATTGGAATCAATTATTTTGAAAATCCAATTGGTGAAAATGACTGCCCTAATCGAAACAAATCCTAACAGTATGGTTGCTAGGTAGAATTCCAAAAAATAAGTGGTCTTTGACACTTTCAGAAAATTTACCAAATTTGGAATCAATTATTTTCTAGATC
>MJUU01007923.1:28008-41803 GCA_002080025.1 Modiolus philippinarum
ACCAAAATTGGAATCAAATATTTTTGAAATTCAGTTGGTGAAAATGTTATTCCTAATTGAAACAAATTACTACATGTATGGTTGCTAGGTAGAATTCCAAAAAATAAGTGGTCTTTGAGATTTTCAGGATATTTTCCAAAATTGGAATCATATTTCAAAATTCTAAGTATTAAAAATTTTATTTTTTCCAAACTCTTGTAAAAAAATGAAAGCATATGCTAAAAGTTAAAAAATATGACTCTAACATTTTCAGGAAATTTACCAAAGTTGGAATCGGAATCAAAATTCCAAAAGTTCATTGCACATCTACAGACTTTATGCAACAATTCTATAACAAAATTAAATTCATAAATAAAAAAATGTAGGAGTTCCACTGAAAAGCTCACATGTGTCAAAATCAACATCTTGGGGACTCTTGTTTGCATCAAGACTAATTTATAAAAACCGAAAGCTTATTGCGCATCTGCAGCATATATGCAACAATTCTATAACAAAATCAAAACATTTAATCCAAAAATGAAGGAGGAGTTCCACTGACAAGCTCACAGTTGTCAAAATAGACATCTTGGGGCCTCTTGTTTGCACCAAGACCAATATCAAAAATCCGAAAGCGTATTGCACATCTGCAGCATATATGCAACAATTCTAAAACAAAATTAAAACACTAAATCCAAAAATGAGCGAGGAGTTCCACTGACAAGGTCCATCTAACGGACAGACGGACAGATGGACAGACGGACGGGACCAAAACAATATCCCCGCATTTTCTTCAGAAAAGTGCAGGGATAAAAATACTTGATCAGCACCAGTCACCTGTTTGCTTTGATTTTCTAGATGAAAATCTTTGTATGAAATTCCCATAAGGACGTCCAAATGTTAAAATTTGTTTTCCGAAGTTTGATATATTTGATTCAGTTGATCTCACAAAGACGTTATCACAAGGAAAAATCCTATTTTAAATTTAGTACCGCTGGTAGCCATGTTGGGTAATGGATCGGCACAAAAGTTAAACTCTTAATTTAAACTCTCAGCACCTCATAAGCATCATTCCTGCAAGGTTTGATTCCAATCCATTCAGTGGTTCCTAAGACAAAGTTCTTTAAAGGGAAAGTTTATAAGGACGACAGATAACCGGGCGACGGATGCATTTGGTGATAACAAAAGCTCACATGGCCATAAAATTCTTTTTTAAAAATCGTTATATCTCAACTACGTTACTATACAAAAATGGTTAAGACATATATACGTTTTTCTTGATAATATATTGTGAATAAATGATATTATGAATAACTAAAATTTTCGCCTTTCATAGTAAAGAGATACATAAAAATACATTTTATCCCGTTTGTAAATACATTTCTTTTTATACTCCTTATCATCTGTGTTAAACCATTATTCAAATTCAATTTTTGTATCAAACGCATCTCCTGACAATGAATTACAAAAAAACAGGATTAGAGTAAACATCTACAATGGCCAGGAACTACAATCACATGCCACAATTTACAAGCAAACTACACCAGAAAAACAATAATGAAAACAAGAGACAAACATAAATAACGATAGGAACTCGGGATAGCCGGACTTGGTACCGGCAATAGCAAAAGCCAGTGGAAGGTTAAACCGGTTTATGGGTACCCAAACCTCCCTTTTCTATATCCCGTTTCCCTATAGTATCATAAACATGCGAGTAAAACTCAATACAGGTAGACTACTTACTCAATGACCACTATCTTGGAAAAGAAAAAGCATATGACAAAACGTACTTTTGAAAGAAGGGTCAAAGAGTGCTCGCCGCTAAACTGACGGCTAGCTCAAGGAATCTAGTCTATTGAACTATTGATTAGACAAACATGTATTTAGATCTGATAAAAAGTTTCTCTTTAATGAGAATTTTAATTTTGAATTGTATGTGATATTTGGAAAAACCAGGACAAAAAGGTAAAAAACCTGGACATTTTTCTCCGATCTCTCCATAAAACAAGGACATACACAAAATCTTTAATTTTACAACAGACCAAACAACTGAAATCGTTCCGTTATTCTGTGACTGATTTTGTCTTATGTACTATCTTAACATACATTGAATAGTACCAAACAAGGTCATAATCATGAAAACTATCAAAATTTCTCTCCAAAACACAAAACATCTCTCAAAAAAAAGGACCAAATCGCTCCAAAAAAGCACAACCTCGAAGGACAACTATGTCTGCTGTGGTAATGCCAAATTATATAATTGAAGTACATTATATATAAAAATTACGGTTTTAATTTTTTATTACAAAGTGGGTTATTACATTGTGTTTTTTTTTAATTTCAAAGTGGGTTGGATCATTCAACGCAGTTTGCAATAAATTCTCTAATAAAAAAAATAACAAAAAAAAAAACATGATGAATGAATAGTTTTGCATATGTTCAGCAATGCTAAATTATATACCGTGTACGTAGAAAAGAGAAAATATTTGAAAGATTTGTTTTTTTTTAATACAAAGTATGTTTTTATTACAAACTGAGTTGTTACAAAGCATAGCTTTCATACTCTGTAAAATTTGGAAATTTCATAATCAACTACATTTTGTTCTTTATTAAACTTCATTCAGCTGGGGACGCTATTTGAAATTGTAAGATACATCCAATTTTAAATATCAGAAAATATGACCCCAGAACTTACAATGTAATTTACAACTAAATCGTCATGAAATCCCAACAAATTCATCAAAATTTGATTATTTGTGAATTTTCGATGCAAGAATAAATAATTGGAACACAGGACATGAAGACGCATGTTACGCGTCGTTTTTCAATTACAATACGTATACTTTCCAACTGCAAAGTTTCAAATTAAATTCATGAATGCACGTAGGTGCACGGCAATTTAATTGTTATGCCCCAAAATCGACGATTAGGGGCATATTGTTTTTTCCTGTCTGTCTGTGTGTCTAGCCGTGAGACCGAAACTTTAACCTTGACTAGAACTTTTGAACTTATAATACTTGGCTCACAGTCAGTGCGTCGTATAATTTTGAGCCTGTTTAAAATTTTCCAACGCAACCAACGTTCAACAACGCATGCCAATGTTTGTCGACGTGTTTGTAACGTGTTAAGAACGTGCTTCTAACTTATACCACGCACACCAACGTGCCCGAAAATATTATTATACGTCGGCACACGTTGGCTCTGTGCGTTATAGTGTGACAGTGCCATAATTCCCATTTTCATATGTTTTGTATGTAAAAAGAAAGATAGCTCTAACCAAAATATTTGGTTCAATTTTTCAAATTTATAAAACAGGTGCTGGGGCATATATTGTGTTAATAACACATATTTTTAGTTGTGTGTTTTGCATTTTTCTTCGCATTTTCTATGTAATAAGTCTTAATTAGTGGTCAAAATGCCTTTTCTGATGGCTCTTTATAGAACTGGTAAAGGAAGAGATAAATCACACCGGAAGTGACCAAATTGTAATTATTTAATGGTGTCAGATTTTCTTTAATCTGAATATTTCGAAATAAAAATTGAATTTCTTATTATTGAAGCAGAAAACTATCATTTTTCAACGCTTTATTTATTGAAATAAAACTTTCATTTTTTTTTTGGATTATCTACCATAGCCAATAAGCGATCCATAAAATCTAGAAAAATGCCTACACAATATGATGAGAATGGTGAAATAGATCTGACCTGTTACGATGATCAAAAAATCAAATGGTACAAAAAAATTACCCGGTCTCTCCGCTGAACGAACGGTCAGTATGAGCACTTGTAATAATTTGGCGCCGTCGTGTGCTACATTTAATTCGTCGTGTACCACATTTTCACATTTTCAGCATCGCCTCTGAAACCAATATAATAGCAAATTCAACCAGACTTTACAGGAATTCTGTATGGAAAGTTTTCTGCAAATGTACTCATTTAGTTCCACAGAGTGGAACCTAGTGTAACAGTGGATGCTTTTAAATTTTTCATTTCGGTTTTATTATCGACATAAAATTGTTTTTTTTTATATATATATACATTTATTGTAATTATAATATTTTTTAATGGTCTGCAATCAATTCTGTAATGCTTGTTAATTTTAAGACTTAATATACTTTCGCGGATCTTATGATATAAGTTATTCCATACAACTGTGTGATATTATATTATCAGGACAGTGGATTCCGACATCATAACTGATGTCGTACATTTTCATTATAATTGTGTTCGGAGTTCGACTACGGAAAGTAGTATTTACATTTTCTTTTATCAAAACGGTATTTTTCCATGTGAATTCTTAAAACATGTTTATTATTGTTGAATATTTCTAAGGGAGATATAAAAACATTCCAAGATGTCAAAGACTCTGTAAAAAGTTGTAATATCATAGAGGACGAGTTCACAGTTTAAGCAAGTTTAATTAAACCATAATGCAGTAATGCCTATAAGGTCTTTCACAATGTTTGCTAATATTGTTCTGATTTGATATAATAATATAACCATTGCTAAACATATTTAAACATTGGGCCTTATGCAAATATCCGATTTGATCATCTCTGAAACACTGAAGCAAATTCCCTTACATAAAAAGTATGATACATTGTATTTCATTTTGCAAAAATGTTCATTTCACTTAAATCTGATAAATAAGAGGCTCTCAAGATACTTTATCACTCACCTGGACAATGGCTGACATACAGTCCAAAGAATCGCAATGTAAAAGTGTCTTTTCAAGTATTTCAATAAACCTTGCTGTGATATGGTTCAACATTTAAATATGTTTCATGCTGGCATTTCATTTTTAATGGGGTGTAGACCTGCTGGCCATCGTTTCCTATAGTGGACCATCCAAGCACAATTGTGCCGAAATTTAGTATCAAATTTTGCAATAAAATCAAAGGAGACCTCCTAAATCAATTTTATTACACTTTTGATTTGGTATTATTTTTTTACTTTATTCTTGGCAGCTATTTAGACGGAAACCAGATAACTACTCTCCCTCTTGGAGTTTTTGATGCCTTATCAAGATTGAAGGGGTTGTAAGTATACTTTGAATATTGTTTCCAAAATGATTTTAGGGACCGACCATTTAACCTGAAAAAGGGGGGGGGTATGGCTTTTTTTCGAAAAAAATATTCTGATTCTGATTTTATGTGAAAAACAGATCTTGGCTGCAAAAGTGACGAAAAAAAATATTCTGGATGGGGCTTTCTGCCCCAAAAAATAATGTTTATTTCCAAAAAAAAATATTTTGTTTGTACTAGACAAAAAAATAAATATCTGTCCAGAAAAAAAAAAAAAACATTACCCCCCCCCCCTTTTCAAGTTAAATGGTCGGTCCCTTAATAGACCATTTGCCAATTATACCGGAGTTCCCGAATTTGACCTCGCGTTTTACAAACTTATCCAAAGGTAAGCAACTCAAGACCAGACAAACATGAGTTTTTTCAACGTAAACTAACCAAAATTTAACAATTATTTTCTCTTGACCTGTACTGTTTCCAAACATAAACTTTAGTGAACTGTATCAAAATATTATGACCTTTTATTCCAGGTTTCCATGGAAATGTTCGCTGCAAGCATGTCTGCAGAAACGAAAACAAAGCTTGCTGATTGGTCAGAAGTTCCCGCGTAATACTGGTGCTAAATGATGTACGTCGTCTCCGTAATCCCGCTGATTTGCACATCGATATAAACCATTCGAGGATACATTGGAAAAACTTGAATTTAACTATAAACTGATTGCCTCATATATGTTTACATTGTCATTGCCTTCAATATAATCAGTTTGCGAAATACAACCATGGACAAGTAAGGAACGACAAATACCCAAACTAGCTATATTGGAGTCAACTGGTATAGGGAAAGGCAATTGTTTCTTTATTCCGGTCGCCATGGTAGCTAGCTTTAGGAATCCGTCAATCTGTATTTTAAAAAGGTCGGAATCTGATCCGATCAGCAGATTTCCTCTGGTATTATCATTTATCCTGAGGGCTTCCGATATGGGAAATGTGCATAATTTTATATCTACGGTTCCGAACACTAAAGAAACTGTTTTGTCGAAGCTTTAAACCAACGATTGTTTGAATATTTCATAAAATATCGTTTAACAGGTTGAAATTTAATATTTTGATATAAAGGATTTTTTACAATTTATAAATGTATCCATACACACGGGTATGGATTCGTTGCTCTTAGGGATGCCAGTATATTTGTAAAACTAATTGTTGTATATATTTGTCAATAAATGTAGACAATACAGTACAACGAGGTGAGCTTAGCAGGATGTTGTACATTTTATTCCAGATTGAACAATTACTCCAGTTATTTAATTCTTTGTTACATATATATATGCCAAATAAATGTATTGATGGCTATAAACCGGGAAGCTTTTAAAAAAGCTTAACTTCTGTGTATATTAGTTTCGTTTCATATTTCAATAAATTTCACATGCCAGGGTGCTGATTTATTGAGGGTCTCTTCGGTAAATGTGACAACTTGTCCGGTGTCACGTGATCTTGATTGAAGGAAAATTTTAAGGAACGGATTGGTAAATCATTTAAATGGACGATGCAGTTCATTTCATTTACTATAATTATAGTACTATTACTATTAAAGTGTAAGAGCACTTTGCCAGTTTAGTTTATGTTTGTTGACGATAACGTATCCATTACCAGAAACGACATGGATATAGCGTTGTTTGACATCTAGCAAAAATTCCGCTCAAACCAGTTCTAGAGACCGTCTTGAACTTACTAAGAAAGATCATTGTTGAAGGCCTCATGGTGACTTTAAGATGAAGAACAACAATGAAAACGCTATTTCGTTGCTTGCTTATACCATGTATTTGTAGAGACTTTGTCTAAATTGCATTTACGCCATATCATTTCCTTGTTTATTCACATACTCACTCTTGTATGATTCGGGTATAATATGTTATTTTTGTATTGGTATTTGTGATTCATTGTAACTTTTAAATATTAATACACAAATAATATGGCCTTCAATTGAGGGTAATATCCATATATAATCATCTAATCAAGGAGAGGTAATTTTTCCGAGGTCCGAATTATTTTATCAAGACGCGTTATTTTTCTGAAGTTCGAAAAATATCCTTTTTGAGATTAAATAATTTTTAGATTATCTGAAGACCGTTTAAAACCATAACAGTATTATTATACTGAACTAAAAAAGGAGTTTGATAATATCTAATTCATTTCAAAAATGTCTCAAGAGATAAACCAAAACGAATGTCTTTAATACCTGATCATGAGTAAGTATTTGCTCCAATCACAGGAACTTCCTCCCGGCCAGTTAAACAGTATATGAAAAAGAATCTCGGAGAATTTTTTTTTCTTTTTAGACCGTGAGCAGATTCGTTTGTTTCGATTCCGAGTGATCGGATCCGAACAATAATAAATCAGTTGTTATTGTTATTGGAATCTGTATATATCTTCGTATGAGATCATTGTATCTAGGACACTGTAAAAGAAAGTGATTATTATTTTCAATTAGTCCACAGTCACAAAGAGGAGAAGGAATAAGATTTTTTTTTTGAATAGGTGATCTTTCAAATGACTACATTCCATGCGTAATCTACAATGTAAAATTTGTCCTTTACGTGATCCGCAGTAATAATATTGCTGTTTTTGTACAGTTTTATCTTTAAAATAAGATTTAATTGCATAAAGTGAGGTCAAACTCCTAACTGGCAAAGGTAGCATGTTCAGAAGGTAGAAAGTAGCTAGAATATAAAGATTTCCTTGTTAAGATATGTTGTAAATCGTCAAAAATGCGAATGCTATAGCCATGTATTGAATGAAATCTATTCGGTAAAATATAATTCAAATAATTTGGTGTCATATTATTTAAAATTTTATAAAAATATATTATTTTTGCACTTTGCGACGGTCACACAATTTTTGCCAACCTGTTTCTAAATATAAATTATTACTCAATTTAGTTATTTTGCATACGCGCACTTTCCCTAACAGTTACTTTGCCTACGCGCACTTTCCCGAACAATTAATTTGACTACGCGCTATTATATGGAGAAAAAAACAGTTATTACTACGATATCTATTTTATTTTTATCACAGTTTTATAGTAAAGTTATTATGATAATTTGTGATACGACCTTTTTTTTTGGTATTTCATATTTTAATTGTACGTGATCATCTTCTAGCTATAAATGAGAGTAGAAAGTTGACGTCATAAGCAAAGGAACCAAAAATTTAGTCTAGCATTTAAAAAAAAAAAGATTAAAAGCGAAGAAAAAATGTTTAAAAAAAATGGTTGAACAACTCAAAAAGAATTATACATGTATATTATTGGATGTCAAATCTTTTTAATATCTGATTTCAATTTCAGTAAGCTCGTCGCATCTTACTTCCAAATTATATAACTTAGTAGTTATCGTCTTATTAAATTTCTGGAAGGCCTTTCAATTCCACAGAATGAAATATTTATTTTTTCAAAACAATTCTAAAAAAAGCAGTTTTTAACAAAACTTTCTGGATAAAATTTTAATGATATGAAACATATGGAAGAAATTCATTTCAAGTGCAAAGAAATCATCTTTCTATTTAAATGAAACTTCCATAAATAATTTGTTCAGAAAGTAACAGGAACACCTTTTTATTTTTGGGTCAGCAGGTCAAAGTTCAAGGTCACGTTTAAATGTGTCCTTCATAATAAAAAAATCGTCAAAATTGGTTTTCATAGAGTAATTTCAGACTGCCTAATATATATTTGAACGAAAATTGCAAAAAGGGCTTCAGGAGTATGAAAGACTCATTCATTTGTAAGGGTCAAGAAAAGGTTCATCTGTTCTTTAGATTTTAATCTTAACAGCGATGTTAACTTTTATAGCAAATCACGCATTTCTGCAAAAAAATGTACTTAAAGTAGGAAGTGATAGTTAAGTGAACTTTCCTCATAGTTTGAGTAGCTTTTTTATACGACTAATATACTTTATATATAAGATAAAAAAAACTTAATTTTGCTATTTTATTCATATTTCATTCATATTCCATAAAAATTTTACATGATCACAGTTGTCTTTTTCCTGGAAATTGTGTATTTAAAATGTAATCCACAAAAAGGTTAATGTACTTTATCCCCTTTTCTCAATAGAATTATCAGAGGAAATGTGATAACTAGTCTTTCTGTGGAAATATTCGATTCTTTAGGAGCATTGGAATATCTGTACGAATTAGCACTCACTTCTCACAAGTAGTCCTGTTCCATTTTGAAACATCCGGATACCTTAATTTTGACTTTCAAACAAAAATTTAAATGTAATATTTTGGCGGGAAACGTTTTTGAATTTCATTTTTGTTGTGAATTATCCGTGTCACATGACCACTTTTGCAGATCCTATAAGATACATACTATTTTCAGGGATTGATTCCGCTCATCCTTTGCATTTTATCACTTGTCAAACCTTTAGAATACATATACCTTAGTTAATATTTATTTATGGAATCCATCCGTCATTCTCTATGTTATCTTTCGTATGCAAATTATAAACTTATGTGATTAATACTTGGTGTTTCGTTTCTTGTTGTTGTTTTTTTTTTCTGGTATATAACTATAAATTTCGATTTTTTAAATGTTTCCTATATTGGCAATGTCTATATTTTTCTAACATATGCTGTTTGAAATATTTTACTCGATTCATGTTACAAGATTCGAAGAACATCAAATTGTGTTTTTTGCCCATCTGAAGAAAATAGATGCAATGACTCCTACAATTAGTTGCAACAGGCTTTGAGTCTGTTTGAAAACCTTTTGTCTCTGAGGGTGTTCATTTGTACAGTGTCCTCTATGACATTACTTCGGTGCTGGCGCAAAAACAAATTTCTTTTAAAACTTGCATGCATTATTTAATACTTCGGTGCTGGCGCAAAAACAAATTTCTTTTAAAACTTGCATGCATTATTTAGATCTTTAAGAGTTTTTGTATACGGCTGGGAGCGACTTTCACGAGCAGGGCGATGTCATTGATTTTGACTTTTCTTTAAAATCCTATTGATGTTTCTTCTATATTTTTTTTACGTCTTTCCCTACTATTCTAGCAAATACCAATTAAGATCCCAGGTGTTTATGAGAGGGATACAAAGTTTGGAGACATACTCTGATTCATTCTATGCAATCACCATTCCTTCAAAACGGAGGAGGGAGAATGATTAATTCTGATGCATTCCGAGCGAAGTTTTTGAACTTATTTTTTACTGTGTACATACAGTGGTCTGCAGACATAACCTCTCAACCAAGCAGTCATGAGAACAGCTCTGAGTTAACTTAAGGTAGATAGACACTGTTGCGCTGCGCAATTTAATCGCGCATTAGAAAAATAAAGAGTCGGATACGGAGTAGGTTTGATTTTCGGGCCGGAACAGTAATTTGACGGCTTTTCCTTTGTGACGTCATAATTGAATGACAGATGTGAAACGTCATATTTCGTTTACTTTGCCGCGAATTAACTCCCCTTTCCCGTAAATAATGTTTAATCCGGAAACTTTATTAAATATCTCCGTTAAAAGCATGGTAACATATACATTTTTCTATTGTATCCAATAAATTACATCATAAACTATCTATTCACAAAAATACATCAATTTCTCATGGATAAAAAGTCGTTTTCTATTGAGCTAAAAATTGCCTTTCTATATTTTCCCCGTGCATTCTATGTAAATTTAGGTGAAAAATGGCTAAAAGTGATCGAACTTTGATCTCAATTCTAGAAAAAGGAAGCATGGTGACCCATACTTTTTATTACATATTTTGGGTTGGTAGGGTTGGTTCTTCAATTGTGCCGACTTACAACAAAATCTCATGGATATGAATATTACTGTCTATCTACCTTAAATTTAACTTGGAGCAGACTTAGAAAAGTTCTAGAATCATGTCTGTTCTGGTCCTAGAATACAGCGTTGTTTCGCTCCTATTACCTGTTCGCTCCGGTTTAATTCGCGCCGGCTTATTTTTTGATGAAAAGTGGGACGTTCAGACGCGGATCCAGGCAATTTGAAAAGGGGGGGGGTTCCAATTAGAAAATAACAGAAGATATTGCCGAGCGGAGCGAGTCGCGAAATCTTTTTGGGTATTTCTTAGTAAAACATCGGGATATTCATTAAAAAATACATGATTGTCGAAAAAAGGGGGTTCCAACCCCCGGAACCACTCCCCCTTTGGATTCGCCAATGTCGTTTCGCTCCGATAATTATAGGTTATACTAGAAACTGCCGCAAAATCGTGGGAAAATTTTAACAAATCTGATAAAGTAAGTTGATAATAGTAAGGTTGTAATTGGTAAAATTAAAACGCACAAAAAAATTGAAAGGCATCTTCCTGTTGTAGTCATATTGTAGTCCTTGATGTTGTGTATGAATTTAATATGAATAAATCAACACCGCATGATCGGGTTATCATTCAGCATTGAAATGATCACAAACGGGTTGACAGATAGACCATTCTAAAATATGACTGGAGTTCCTTAAACAGGAAGCAGATGAGCTACAGACACGAAATCAAACGCCACAGAATGGGACCTCGATCTTGCTTGATGCTGCATACCAAACATCAAAAGACTGTGAAAAGTAGTTGCTGAGACAATTGTTGCCAATATTTCCTACAACTGACCATAAGTGTCAACAATTAACTAAGTCGGCAAACAGGAAGTACACAGGAAACAGACCTGAGATTAAAACTGACAGTTTAAACTCATGCTGGTGCTGCATAATAAGGCCTCTTGCTGACTTCAAGATAAAGAACAACAATAAAAGCGTTGTTCCATTTGAGGAGTCTTACGAGGTTTTATAGGGATTGTGTCCCATGTACATTTACTCAATATCCCTTTATTTGTTTATTTAACGAACTAATTAAGTAGTTTCCGATGAAAATAATTAATTTACAATAAAGTTTACAAGTTCATTTATTAAGTATTCTTTGATCTGTCAGAATATAATCTAATATTTACATTATAATTCGACAAAAGGGAACGACGGCCAACAAGTAACATGCAGACTAAAAGCGCTGTATCGGTGGTACGTAAAAAAAACACTGACTGGGAACTTCTAACTGTACAAATGGATCACAAAAGTGAAAAGAATGGTGCAACCATCAAAAACCATTCATTAAAATGTTGTGCTTGCCGCTTGAGGGGAGCGGCTCGGGGTCTTTTAATGTTGCCAGGATTTAAGGTTTTTACGCTCGGGAATTTTAGGGATTTGTATAACTTAAGCTAGGAATTTCTTGAAATAAATGCACACAGAATCAGGATTTTATCAATTTCAAGTTTTTTTATAAGTTTGGGATGTCAGGATTTGATTAGAAAAAATAACGTCGGGATTCTGGGATGACATGAGACCCTTCCGGCCCTCTTTTGCATCATTAAAGAGAAACTCCGAATGATCTCCACATTCTCTGTACTCCAATAACAGATTCTTAGGATATTTGCTCATGAAATAAAGGAAACGGTTTTTGAAAGTGATTCGTATAAAACAGGGGCGCAGCGACCCAGGGCGAATTGGAATCTGTGCGAGCGCACCCAGCGCCAAAGAGGATAGGAGCAAAACAGCCCAGGGTGCGAACGGGATTCGATGGGAATTGACCCGGATTCGTCTGTTCTAGCCATGACCGTTCTACCTAAGTCTGCTCTGGCTATGACTCTTTTTCCAAGCCTTATTTTATAATGTTTTCAATAATTATTTATCGATTAATGTAATGTGATACTTAAAAGTAAAATTGTTTTGTTATTTTTCGTCGTCTGAATAGCATATATTTTGTGTAAAACGTGTATAAATCACTGTCGGATCCAGCCTTCGAAAAAGCGGAGTTCCAATTAGGTCTAGAAAAGGTAACACTGCAGTCTATTTTTGCTAATTTATCTGTCAGTTTTGCACTAAAGTTAAAAAAATTAACAGAAATGAGGGTTCCATCTAGATCAGGCTACATAAATTTATCATAGTGTTTTGAGACATTTCAAGCTTAAAATTATAACTGAGGTTTCGAGGTTCAGTTTCTATGCAATATTATATGTTATTCATGTTATGACGGGGTATATAGCGTAACATACCCTGGATGTTTAGTTATATGTCTTGAGGCGAAGCCGTAGGCAATATAATTAACATCCAGGGTATGTCACTCTATATACCCATCCTGAATTACAACATGTACCTTTATATTCCGATGAATAGCCCTTGCAAAATGAAATCTGCGAAAAATGTTACTCTAATTAATTTCACCGTGTTGTTTTCATGTAATGACGTTGTCAATTTCCATGGCAGTTTTCCGAATATATGTTGACATTCAAGGAACGTCATCCAATCAAAATCAGGCTTTACATCTGTAAATCGGAATATACAGATACATTTTGTATAGTCCAAACTCAAAGTTCGTTATATATATAAACACAAAGAAATAACCCATCAAAGTTATGTCTTCACGAAGTGAAAGCGGCACTTTAAAAGAACGATGTGAGGATTCAAGACATTTTTCAGGGAGACATGGACAGATCGTGATGAAGACATTTAACCATGTCATGATGTCCAACCGTTCGTCCGTTCGTCCCTTCGTTCGTATTTTTACGGCCAAAGGGTAATTACTATGTGGCGTCAACTCCTCCTAGATCACTTGATAAAATTTACAGAATGTTCAGTACATATTGCAATTGCGCTCAAACAATTTGAAAATCTTTTTCCATTTTTTGCTTGTTTGTTTGGTTTTTTTTTTGTTTTTTTTTTTCTATTTTTTTTCTTTTTTAGCTCACCTGGCTATGCCAGGGTGAGCTTTTGCGATCACTTGGCGTCCGTCG
>MJUU01007925.1:12163-37624 GCA_002080025.1 Modiolus philippinarum
TATAAGTCTATCCAGTTGAAAATATAGCTTGCAGAGACTATGTTTTGCCTAGATGCTGATCTTTCACCAGAGATGCATCCATATGCAAGCTTGGAAGATATTACCATGTATAATAATTGAGATCAAAACAAGTAGGTAAAAGAGAAATTATTTTCCTGGAGGCTATCAACCACCTAATATGCACAATTGGGCAAAGTTTGATGACCTTACCCTGCATAGTAACAGAGTTATACATCTACATAGACACAGAAAGAGGGGGTATTCCAATAGTCCTCTCAACTTTTTTGCACAAAGCCATTTTTTAATTGATCTAAACCCTTTTTTAATAGCCCAGGAGACAGTTTATCTAAACAATGGCTTCATGAATACTGCCATGAAAATATATAGTGATCTTTTGTCAAAGATGCTCTACACAGAAACTTTAGTGAACTGGAGGTACCAATTTTTTTCATATGTTTTTTTTTAAACACAGTACACTCATTAAAGTCTAATGCCAAAAAATGTCTCCTGACAATCCTGTGGTATATATCAGTGTCCATTACCACTGAATACATTACATTTTCACCATTATTTACAATAAAGCGGTATTACATATCTTTTTAAGATAATTACAGCACAATAACTTAACATATAACATAACAGTTTCCAGTTTTTACTGTAAAAACAAAACAGCCATTCTTTTTGTACATATCATCACAAATCAATGAATTACTTTTGAAATTAGAAATTGTTTGGATGTAAAAATAGACAGGCAAATGCAAAATGTGAATTTGATTACTCAAAGACAGGATAGAAAGAAAGGAAATGCAGAATGATTTGGATAAATAAATGATACCTTGCAACAAAGGGGAAAAGTTAGAAATAAGGGAAAAGAAAAAGGGAAGAAGATCAATACTGAATTATGCTCGGGCTGATATAAAAATAAATCGTGAACTTGCCAATCAGACAAGTCACTAGTAAATATTATTTGCACTTTCTAAAATCAACTTGCCCTTCCAAATTCATATTTGAAGCTAAATTACATTTCAACTGGACAATCAGACAAGTCAGCATTATGGTGACCTCTAGATGTTTTGTTTTTTGTCGTTTTAATCTGGATATGGGATGTTGTCTCCTTGACATTTACCCAATTTCCTTCCTTTTTCATATTAAATTCAAATTGCCCTGCACAGATTTTACTATCCCTGAGCAAGTGGGAGGGCACTTACATCTATCCCTGATTATGCACAAATTTTCATCATCATGGGAATAAATTTTTTGAACACTTAAATTTAGCAATTCAACTGATTGATTGATCGATTGGGTGATTTCATTACTATTATCAGCTATAATTAAGCATCATTATATCTGTTTGTGATATTCTGGGGCTGCCAATGAGGAGCAAGAAGTACTTTATAATATATTGCTGCCATGTTCTCAAATATGATTGAATTACATCCCTTTATTACAAGACATTCAAATAAATTATAATAAATAGGGCAAGAAATTTTTATAATTATTTCTCTTATTTTAGCAGGAATAAAGATTTTTCAGTTAAAAAGATGATCCTTTTCAGATATTCACCGAAAGGAAAACAAGCATTGAAAGTTCAAATTATCTTCCTTCATTACACAAAAAAAAAATAACTCTACAGATGTGTAAAGATTCTAGGATAAATACATTTCTCATCAATTTACACTTTGATGAAAATTGTTACAATAACACTTCTTCAGATGCAGTATAATTCTTTATTGTTGAGTAGTTTTGGCAATCTAAGTTTTCGCTACCCTGCATACCTTTAGGTATCCACTTCCTAGGATTGTACCTTCATCTAGAGCTCCACAGTGTTGGTTTACCTCTTACTTTTGATGAAAATTGTTCATATTCTAACATATGCATCTTCTCTGGAGTTACATGGAGGATGATCTCTTGAACTTTCAAAGCCCTTTTTCCTTTAGGTGTATGTTTAATTATTTAGAATAATGCACTTTTTGGTCATTATTAATGTGTTAGTTGGGTCATGGAGGTTGAAGTTCCTAATTATGAAGCAGCAGTATAGCCTTTTACACAAAATCTAATTTCAAAAGTCATAATAATAATTTCTATACAAAATTTATAACAAACAATTAACATAGCACTACAAGGTATACAATAACAACCAGAAATTTCCAACATCTATATTTAGATATTCTATAAATAAAATTTATAACTACTATGTAAAAGGTCAATAAATAGAGACATTGTGATGTCTGACATCAATTCTTTACAAAAAAACTAACAAAAACATATGAAGTGACGTTATAACATCAAGTGTACCTTTATTTTATAAAGGATTTTCAAAACAAACAATATATACAAACTAGAAACAGGATAAAATACAATAAATAATACAATTATGCTCACTTTCAACAAATTTTAATCATAAATATAAATATGAAGACCATGTACAGTGAAGTCCATCTTATCTGGATAAAGTTTAAAAATAATTTATAGAAGCAGTGGTTTATTGCATATTTTACCATGGGCGTGACATTGTATCTGCTATAATTGTGAAATGTGCGAATTCAATGTTCGACCGTGATAAAATATCAATATACCATGTCTTCAAGCAATGATTTTGATTCTCCTACGGAAAAATACATGTATTTCAACTGACAGCAATAACATGGCATCATTTGTGTAGTTTTCGTGACACCATGTGCACTTTCCATGATATTTTTGTGAAGAAATGAACTATGATGCTGTTAAACAGCACTATGACTTTGGTCATGGTATATCGTAGATTTTACCATGGGTCTGTCCCTAAAGCTAAAGAATCAGGCCATATTAGAATTAGCCGTCACCGATGAATCAATGTTTCTAGACGTCACTGTGTTCATATACACCATGTATAACAACTTTTTATAGCAGTACTTTTAGGAATGGAGGATGTTGCAAATATTATCAAGAATATGATTTTCATGTCAAATTGAAAATAAAGTACCATTTTTTACAAGGTAGCATCTAAACATAAACTAACCAAACTGTTAAAATTATGTTCCCTTTACCTATCCAGTTTCATAACTTCATCTTTGGTGAAATTTTGTCAAAATAAAATGACCTTTCATGTGTCTGTTTGTTTTGTTTTATGTCTCAATAGATTTAATATACCAGGATGCTGATTTATTAGGGTTTCTTCTGTAAATCTGATTACTTGTCTGGTGTCACATGTCTTGATTCCCACTGAGTTACTTATCTTTGAGTGAGAATTATAAAGGATGGAAACAAAGTCCTTAGTATGGGCAAATCAACTATTGAATCAATAAAAATTATCATTTTAGCAAGCCCTTTCATATGTTTATTTTGATGCCAATGCTTTTGATGATGACAATGTAATTAGTTAATTTACACAGTTATAACCTTAATTTCTGTTAAGTTGAAATTTAGGGCCAATTTCCATTCTTAAGAACATTACTTTTTAATGCACGTTAAAATGATACCCTTATGAGGTAAAATTTCTTTTGAACAAATATGTTCTCTGAGTGCCATCCCAACGGTCAGAAACTAGGATGAAATAAAAGGCCACAATTGTGTATTTTCATCAAGAATCCAGTAGACAGACTTCACTTAACAAATGTATATAGATCAGAAGTTTCTGTTATGATACACTTCTGGTTAATGTCAACACAATCTGGGTAAATTTACAAAATATATACATTTTGAATTAAGCTATTTATAATGTAAAGCAGTTAGGGCATCAATTCTAGTATTATATTTTCCAACAAAACTCACTCAATTATGCAATTGTAACTTGATTTTGAACTTATCCAAGATAAAATTGTTTTAAACCTTCCTCTAGAATTGACTAAAATCACATAAATACTGATACCCTGATTTGAAATCAACAAACAGCATGTCCAAATCGCATAAATCTGAATATAGTTATCAAGCAATACTGGTTTTCAAATTTGTAAAATATATGTTTGATTTTTGCATAAGCTTGACTAAAATCAAAAAGATGTAATCACCTTTAAACATTTTTCAAAACAATTTACAAGTTTATGGGCAATGGCGTTTGCATCATGATTCGTACACATTTTTGTTCTAAGTTCCATGACTTTTCCATGATCTTTTGGCTTTTTTCCATGACCTGTTTTTGGTCAATTGTTTTTCATTCATAGTAATGTGATTCGATGACAAAATTCAGATAAATACAAAATGTATGGCTAATGGTAGTCAGATTGTAAATTCTATGATTTTGATCACAATTTATGAATTCCATGACTTTTCCAGGCATTGATTTTGTTTTTACAAATTCCATGACTTTTCCAGGATTCAAGGAGCTGTATGAACCATGTTGTAAAAATATGAAAGGAATTAGTTTTGAACTTTTCCAGGGTACTGTTAATTAATGGGGATATTCCCACATGAGAGCATGGAGTTAAAAATTTCAAGAGAGCAATTAATTTCTTTCAAGCAAAACAAAACATTGATTTAGTTATTGCATAATGATTGAAATGTCATAAAGAAGCTTAAAAAACATCAAGAAAGTGAATCTGAAGTCCCCTTCAGAAGTTTAACAGAATGCTGGGAGTTGTGGCATGCGTCAAAACCACTATGAGCATTATCATTGGCAGGTATGAAAAGGTAGTAGTGGCACCTGACTTATTTGGGTTTTTAATGATTTTGAATTGTAGAGTGCACAGAAACATATAAAAAAGGTTTTCATATGTCCCAGCATGCATCAGTAATACATTTATAATGTGGTCAAATCAATTATTTTATGCACTGCATTGTGTGGTTATCCTGATAGAGGGTGAATATACAGATGAAGTTTCAAGTACGTAAGTATGCATTTTTCATTTACAAAGCCAGATTTCTGATTTGTAGGAATACACAATACTAGAATTAGCCAAAGTATGGTTAATTGTATACAGCAGTATCTGAATTGTAGACCGGTGGCTACTGAAATAAGAGTGAAAATATGTTTTTGCTGATATAAAGCGAAGAAAATTTACATAAATACTTCATAACTCCGTGACATTTAATGTCATTTGGAATATGAAAAATTCTACCCTTCAAGATTTATATGCATTGTTAATATAACTACAAAAGTATGCAAGCATTCCACAGATAAAATAGAAAAGTTTACAACTTCTATACTTCAATCAAGGGAAATAACTGCTAAATAAAAAAATTACACTTATAATGTACAAATTAACACAATGTTTTCATTCTTAATATTTGATGGCATTACATATAAGTTGCATTTCAAATGATAATATAAGTAAATTTCCTTTTCATCTTTTCATAATTTGAATAACAAATGAATGCATTAATTTCTCAACTTATAATACCAAAGAAGCAAAACTTGACTGAATAATTTACAATTAATTGGCCATCATATGATTTATACTTTCATTATTGAATCTAAGAATAGATAGTTATAAATAGAATTGTTGCTGCCAAGTGACAGGCCTGCCTTCTATAATGCATACAATAGACTTTTAATTAAAATGAGTAAAACTTAACTTTAAAAATATTAACACAAATAAATATTGCACTTTATTGACTTATAAAAGATCATCATTTTTCCATTCATTTTGCTTATGGAGACCCCAATTATCACAGACGTTATAGTTTATAAAAATTGACTTTACAAAGCACAGCATATGACAGCAATACATCGAACAGAAGTAGGTTTGGACAAGTTCTGATACAAGTGAGTGAGGACATTTCAAGAGTTTGGACAGTTTGATCTGGAAATCAAATCCTACAGAAAGTGCCGAGGGATGCAAAGCAATAAGGAACAGAAAATGGATAAAGAAATATTCAATAACAATACAAAATGTGTAAATTTTAGAACTCATGTACCAAAAGTTTATAACTACATAAAACTTATTGTCATACAACTGAAAAATAAGAACAGTGGGAAAAGTCACTTAATTTGAATGAAAAAATATAATATCAATCCACTCTATTAATTGTACTTTTACATTTTACCACCTTGTAGATATAAACTGTTTATGAATAAATAGAATATTGTAAAATAGCTCAATTGATACACTTCATAAGAGAAAACCTACAGAAGGAAACTTCCTTTCAGCCTCTAGATCCAAGTATAAAGGGGGGGTCCGAGTATAATGTAAGAAAAAAATGACTTGTACAATGTACTAAAAAAATGGGTGTATACACTGTATGAAAATAACCCTTTATCACCCTCATTGTACACATAATCTCAATGATCTACTTCAGAGGTCCAGTTCCAGTTTCATTCAAACATCTTGAAATATCCAAACTAGTCAGAAATTCTGAAATGTGTATGACTACAAACTGATTAATTTCTGCAGAAACCTTAATAATTAACCACCATCTAAAACTAGTTATTTAACAAACACAACAATTTTGACAAATGCTGACACAAAATGCATCATACCATGAGAACTTTTATTTCCAAGTATCAAAGATTTTTCCATGTTAAAAAAACTAAAAATAGCACAGCAAAATATGCTAGATGCAGAAATTATTTTGGTAAAAAATAAAGGCTACGCTGAGCGCAGCATGATACTACCGCAGCATGTCGACCACTGAAATTTGAACTAGTCTTAACTTAAACGAATATGGACACAGTAATTTGCTGGACACAATAAGGACCTTGACACATAATTTAACTGGACACAAACTAGTGAAAATCAATATATATAGCCCTTTTAATCTCTTATTAATAGGATATCATAAGAGCTAAGAAAAATCTGATTTCACATCTTTTTGAAATATTGCAATTTGGCCCCTTTGACCCTTTATAGCTTTGAAACTGTAAGATCTACGCAAAATCTATTGCCATGGTTCTGAAAGCTTACAATGAGAATAATCCAAAGAAAAAAATCTCATCAAAATCTGATGGAAAATGAAGATTTCACATATTTCTAATAATTGCAATTTTGGCCTCTTTGACCCCTTAAACCTCAGAAAGTGTAAGAGCTATGCCAAATCCGTTGAAATACTGCTGAAAGCTTACAATGAGAGAAATCCAAAGAAAAAAATCCCATCAAAATCTGATGAAAAATAAGACTTCACATATTTCTGATAATTGCAATTTTGGCCTCTTTGACCCCTTATAGCTCGGAAATGGTAAGAGCTACGACAAATCTGTTCACATAATACAGAAAGCTTACAATGAGAGGAATCCAAAGAAAAAAATCCCATCCAAATCTGATGAAAAATAAAAAATTTAGGTTATCCACATGTTTGCAATTTTGGCCCCATTGGGCCCCTCATAGCTTGGAAAGGAAACAAAAAATCAAAAATCTGATGGTGTAGTACTAGTTTATCTTTCATAAGGAATCCATTGCAAAAACTGCATCAAAATCGGACTTAAAATAAAAAAAATTTAATTTTTGAAATTCACCCTTTTTGGGCCCCATTTATCTCGTAAGTCGTACATGCCACATGAAATCCATTGGTATATTTTAGATGGGAAATTTTCTAAGGAGTACACTGAAAGAAACCCCATCAAATTCCAATAAATAATAAACATTCTACAGTCAAATATGTGAAACACCAAATTTTGCCCTTTTTGGCCCCTTTTTTAGAAACAGGAGGGGTCACGAAACCCAAAACTACTCCTAGCCTTCCTTTTGTGCCAAGGAACATTGTGTTAAAATTTCAGACGGATTGATCATCTGGAACTTGAGTTATTGACCAAAAACAAAAGTGTCTACAGACGACAACGACGCCGCCGCCACTGACGACGACGACAGTACCATACCATTATACGACCACAAATTTTTTGTGGTCGTATAAAAAGTTGAACCTTATTTTTTTTTCTCATAAGCTTAAACGCCTGTTCTTGGCATATTTATGAAAATTAATTTACATATAATAACATATCTTACAATAAACACAATAAAGAACATAGCAATAATTTTAACTAAAAAATCGTGAAAAAATCCATGCCATATTTCTTTTCAGGTTAACAAAGAGAGATCAACATTATTTTAAACCAATCTGATTATAATTTAATGTCATGTGACAAAAAAAGCTATATACTGCTTTGTACAATGCAAAAAAAAGTTAGCACGGACTTTACAAGTCCCAAATCATTAACAAAAAAGGTTTAATTTTTAAAAAAGCATTAAAATATAAATAAAAGTGTTAAAACTGTAGCAATAAAAATGAATCACACATTTTACTTCAATTTAACAGTTATTACAGTCAACTTTAAGAACTATCGAGAAGCATTGTTGTAAGGTTTTAATTGTGTGAACATCTGTAAAAAATGGAAATTTGCAAGAAAAATGTGTTAAGAAATAATCAATTATGAAAAAAAATAATTTCTGTCATTTTTTTTTTTTTGGAAGTAAATTCACAATAGATATTGTTAGCATCTCAGTAGATTAACAATAAAAAACATTAATGATATGAAAAATAGCTGAAGTTAAAACCTATATATTCTTGAAGATCTATATAATAAAAACAAGAGAGTACGCTTATCAAAAAATATTCTAATCATATTGAGTGGCATTTGTACACACTCATGCACTTTTGTGAATATTTTGCAATAATCAAACCCCTAAATAGTTGTTGTAAAAATAATATGCAATCTACCTTCATAAATTAAAATCATGCATTAATATGCATGGAATAAGTTTAATAAATTCTACCGATTCAAAACATAAATCAAACTATCTGCGTTTTCTCCAAAACATAACAAAGATTTTTACTTAAAAAAAACAGGTATATGAACCGAGAAATTAAATAATAAAACATGGAAAACAAGAAAACAAGCAAGTAACAATACCATTAAATACAACAAAAAAAATAATCTGTAGTTTCAATTTTAAAGAAAAACATCACTTGAGCAATATTTTTACCATTCACATCTGTTTTTCTTACGAAACAAACAACTAGGTCAATTCTAATCCAATCAAATCCTTCTTTATATTGGCTGCTGGTTTGAAAAAGAAGATGAAGAAGAACTGATATGATTGGTTACTTGCGGCATGTGATCATATGTTCCCCTTGGTGTACTAGTTAAACTAGATGTAGGGAGAGAGCTGTGAGCATTTAATTTAAACTGCTGAATATCATTTATAAAGCTGTTAGCCCTAGGTGACTGTGACCCTAATGGCGGCCGCTGAAAAAAATCCATCCTTTGGGATTCAAATGACATCATTGATGGGAAATTTAACCTTCCATTTCGTGATCTTGAGTTTTCAGCCAAGTTTACATTTGACCTTCCATTAACCTCTTGACCTCTAATTTGTGTTTCATTGGGCGACAAAGACAGACTTGAACTTGATGGGTTGCTTGGTAACAGATTTTGTTGGTCACGGCTCATCATGGCCCTTACAATAAGATTTTCTTCTGAAAGTCTATAATTTTCCGGTTGTTGATCTTGAAGTCTATCATTAGCATTCTTATCTACAAATCTAAAATCAGCTCTTTGAGAATTAAGTCTATCACCAGAATGTCTGAAGTTATCTACCCTTTGTTGATCACGATCTTCTAAACGCTTGTCTGAAAATCTTAAATTATCTCCCCTTGCATCTATTTCCATGCTGTCAACCCCTTGTTTGCCATTAAATCTGAATTCTGTATTCTTTGTCTGGTCAAACCTTTTACCAACGGCAAGCTGTGTAAATCGGCTGAATTCATCACTCCTCTGCTGACTACCACTATCAAGTGAAGGGGACGTTGAGTACCTAAAGCTGTCTGGATGTCTGTCATCACCAGGTACTATGTCCCTCTCGTCAGACGTTAAATCAATTGTTGATGTCATACCGTTGCTAGGTAACCGTGTAGGTTTGGGCTTGTGTATTCTGTTGTGAAGTTCAGATTGTAAGCCATCAATTGATTTCAAGTGGACATGCATCTAAAATAAAGGTAATACACAAGTAAATAAAATATAACATTCATTTAAAGTCCCACTTCAATTGGATTAGTGTGCTATTAAATGCATGAAATTATTAGTACAGTGAAACCTGTCTAAACCGAATCCTGACAAAACCGAAAACCTTACCTGTCTAGACCAAACATAATATGAAGACCCTTTCTATCAATTTCTCTATATTTTGAACCTGTGTACACCAAACACCTGTCTAAACCGAACAAAATCTTCAGTCCCTGAGGGGTTCGGTTTAGACAGATTTCACTGTACCATATTGATTTTGTCCCTTCTTACAACTCCAAACCTTAGTAGTGACAAGAAATTTTCATGGTAGTTTTATTTATGCTATTTTCACATTAAGGAAGGTAGCACAAAAATGAAACTCGCAATCTAGATTTGCAGTTACCTCGGTATTTTGTTATTATTAGTTCTACCTCCATTCGGAATTCAAGACTACGCGAAGTGAAAATCATTTTAAAATCCGAGAAAAAAAGATGGCAGGACAATTTCGAAGTTTATAGTTAACTTAAAATTATAATCAAGAACTCAGACAGAATGTCACTTCAAACAGACTAGAAATACAGATTTTTTTTTAAATTAAGGTGGCTGACTCATCACATTTTTGACTTTGTGTCAGATTTTGGAACTTCTCTGGTTTTCTCCATATCAATGGCTCAAAGAATTTTACACGCGGACCCCCATCTTTTATTCCATAAATGTTTTCTAAAGATCAAATCAAGACATCTGACAATTAAGTTTTCATAAAATTCTTGATATAACTTCCTAGCTTTTAGACAAAAATAGTCCTAATGTTGAATTATGGGAAAATCCAGAATAATCCATTTCCCGCCAAATTTTTTAATATCTTGTATCTCAATTAAAAGCACACGGACCTATGTATTTCTTTCTACCATTTCATTTAGGCTATAATGCTTTGTAAATTAAAATAGGTTTGAAGAAATTCTTGATATAAATAACATCAGGAGTGAGCCTCCTTAAGAAGACAAGTTTGCATGGCTCCAATCAGATCAAAGATGTAGGAAAAGTGGCAACCACAGTTTTGAAGGGGAGATGTATGTTTTTATCTTGGTTGTCTCTCGTCTGTGCATCTTCTGTCACAAAACTTTGTGGGCACCATTTCAAGGGTTGGAAACTTACTCCAAATTCTTAAGCCTGTCCTGAATACAGAATATCGATATATTTGTTATATGTCTGTATAAATTTTTGAGAATATAAATGTAAAAGATGGGATAACAGGAAACATCTACAATGGCTGAAAATTACAGTCATGTGCCACAATCTGCCAGGGAACTAAACAGGAACAAGTGTGGATAGTATTGCAAGGCAATACAGAAGTCCCTACTAGTGGAATAATTCTTTGCTATAAAAGCAAAAAAAGTAAAATAATAAAGTCCTAGGCCAACAATCCGTCAAAATCAATGGACCAGAACAAAGCTCGAACTTGATCTGCAACTCAAAAAGCAAATGTTAGCTAAATAGGGAACTTCAGAAAAAGTCTAGAAATCTTACATTTAAACACGATTTTCAAACTCTGTCAAAAAATAATGGACAGTAACAAAAATCGTACTTGATCTATAACTCATTGTGGTAGACTCACATAGCAAATATCAGTTTAATATCTGGAACAGTTCAGAAAAAAAGTCCAGAAAACCTCTATTTTACCAAAATTTTCTAACTCCAAGGCACATAACTTATCAAAAATCAATGGACCCAAACCAAACTCAAAATTGATCTGTAGCTGATAGTGGTAGACTTGCATAGCAAATATCAGCTGTATATCTGGAATAGTTAGTCCAGAAAACCTATATTTTACCAAAATTTTCTAAGTCGAAGGCCCATAACTCCATCAAAAACCAATGGACTGGAACCAAACTCGAACATGATCTGTACCTCATAATGGTAGACATACAAAGCAAATATCAGTGTAATATCTGGAACAGTAAAGAAAAAAAGGCTGGAAAACCTATATTTTACCAAAATTTTCTAAGTCCAAGGCCCATAACTCCGTCAAAAACCAATGGACCGGCACCAAACTTGAACTTGATCTGTAACTCATAGTGGTAGACTTACATAGCAAATATCAGCTTAATATCTGAAACGGTTTAGAAAAAAAGTCTGGAAAACCTATATTTTATCAAAATTTTCTAAGTCGAAGGCCCATAACTCTGCCCAAAATCAATTAACCGGAACGAAACTCATACTTGATCTGTAACTGATGGTGGTAGACTTACATCCCAAATATTAGGTAAATATCTCTTATAGTATGGGAAAAAAGTCCAGAAAACTAAGTGTGGCAGACTGACAGACTGACGGAGTGCGAACCTAAAGTCCCCTTCAGCAAAGCCGGTAGTGGACTAAAAACACAAACAAGACAAAAGACAAACATAAACAACAATAGGAACTCGGAACAGCCGAACTTGGTACCGGCACTAGCAAAAGCCAGTGGTAGGGTTAAACCGGTTTATGGGTACCCAAACCTCCCTTTTATCTGTCCCGTTTCCCTATAGTATAATAAACATACAAATAAAACCCAATACAGGTAGACTACTAACTTCAAGACCACAATCTTGAAAGGAGAGAAAATGACAATAAATATTTTGAAAGATGGGTCAAGGGGTGCTCACCTCTAAACTGACAGCTAGCTCAAGGAGCCTAGTCTGCTGTTAAGAAACTGTCGCACTACAGAAGAAAAATCAGAATCAAAACTTCCAGAAGGGTTTGGTCAAGAATCATCATATATTTCAGTAGACATCAGTGAGAGGCCAGTATGTGTGTAAAATTTTCAGGTCACTAGATCTCAAAGCTAATTTTATGGATATAAGCAGAGTAGCTTGTCAATATCCCCTATTATGTAAAGAATGTACTGTAGGTTATGTCCTAGCTTTTCTGGATCTTTAATCAGTTTTGGCATTTTTTAACAACATTTCCGTAAAAAGGAGGATTAGAAATGTCCATAGTTATAAGCTGTTTGCGAGTAACAGCATATTTAGATATTAAATGTTCGTATCTATAATAAAATTAACTTTTTAAAAGTATTCAACAACTTATGAAATCTGTAACCCTGTTGTAAAAATTTGGCTGTGATAGTAAGGTTACATTCATTAAAATCGTGTGCGAATTGCACTAGTTGAGAAATATACACCCCGTAAAATGGAACTACAGGAATGTCGCCGTCAAGGAAAGGGAAATTGGTAACAGTCTACCCTGTCCAAAATTAGTCTGCCTGGCTGGTTGTTTTTTTTTTTTTTCCTTCTTCTGACTCTGCCACTTCTCTTACATCTTTGATTTGACCAGAAACCAATTTCACAGGATTGTAGATAACATTAACTAGTTATTTTGAACCTTTTTTACAGAGTAATGGCCCTTTTGTAAGTTAAGTTTCTTTTCTGATATTTATGTATATTCTTAAAGGGAAAATTCACGATTTTTTACTTGTTGGCTTATTTTGGTCCTTGTAATGAAAAATGCTTATATTTCAAGATTTATTGAAAAATTCGAAAAAATAAAGAAGTTATTAAAGAATTTCTTTAATTTGTTTTGACTGTAATTGTAGGTTGTGACGTCAAAACCTACTACTGAATCATGGGAAATATCTTTAAAAGTCTGCATCGATACAGATCAGTTTACGTAATTTAAATCGCACAGATGATTTTTGATGTGGCCAATAATCAAAAAATAAAAAGGATGTAAATAAACCCCAAAGGAATTTAAATAAAAAATACTTTTGTCTTTATGAATTTATACGATTGAAATGATTAAATTGAAAGCGCAAATCCTACTTTTGTATATTAAAGGATGCATTATATCATTTTGATATACTTAGCTATTTATATTACATAAAAGTTTTTTATTTTCTCTTTTTTTTAACTGTTGCGTTATTCTTCAATATCAATCGTTCAGTGATTAATTTTTGACATTGATAAGCGGCAAGCAATCTTTGATGTCCATGATCTCTCGCACACAGGTGACACAGATTTTAACACCTGTGTCCCCTCAGGTGTTGCGTAATAATTTCTAAGCCAATTTGCAAATCTTTACATGATTACCTGTACGATGATTGACGGAAATTACATCAATAGAAACAATATACTAAGGCTACAATTGCACGTGGGTGCACGTTTATTGGATGGGATTTGAAAACATACTTTATAAAAATCGATCTTCTGTTGTTTTTTTTTTCAAAATATAAAAAAATGTGTCATTCAGATGTCAGACTTCATTAGAGATAAGTAAAATATTGAAAAGAAGAGGGTTAATAATTGACAATGACAAGTCAAGATATTATAAGAAGTTTGCCCAATGTGTTATAAAAGGGGGAATCTAATAAATGTTATAGTGTTTTTTTTTATGAATAGAAATCAAATTAAAAATTCATCGCATTACTATTCAAATGGAAAAAAATACAAGCATATATATAGATATCATTCACATTGTCGCATAATCTTGAATATACATGCATTTATAAGATTGGTGAGCCCAAGAGTCGTATAAAAAAATATGCTTAGACTTTTATTTACTATTGGTTTTAGGCACCTAAACTCTATTTCATTTAAAAAATGCTTTTTATCTTGAATGATTTCTCATTACTAAATCTGTAATATTGTAAAATTTTATTTTTGATCTCAGAAAATTTATATCTACACAAAACCGACAAAAATATTTCTTGCTAATTACCTGACACGGAATACATATCTAAAATATGAGTATATAGGAAAAATGAAAGGATATGGAGTGAATGTACATGTGACAAAAACACACACAATACATAGACAACTCCAGTTTATCAAGGACAGGGCTTTTATTCCTGTCTACATCTTGATGTCGCCTGAGGGTCTTCAACTAGAGGTGAACAATATTCACCCCCTCAAGCGAGATCAAGAAGGCTCCTAGCGTGCACTTAAGCGGTATTCTTGACAAAATTTATATCAAGGCCACTCCCTTGCTCTCCACCCGCCATGGAGTGCCAACTTGGGAGATGCTCAGGGTTATCCAGCTGAAAGCACCAGGGTTACAAGAAGAGAATGAAAATGTCGAGCAACATCGATCGCAGCTAAAATATGTCATTGAAGCAACACATGTCGGGAGCGGTCAATGAATGGAAAAAAAAGTAAAATCGGGCAATGTATGCCTACAAATATTTGTCATTAGGTAGCCCGACGAAAGACAAAAATAAGGACAAAAACAACATCGATAGACAACACGGGGCACATCGAAATAGATGTAGGCAAACCTTGCAGTGTAACTTTGGTTGAAAGGGCAAAAATAGTCGTGTGTACAGATTATAACATTTTAGTAAAAACAATGAAAATATTGAACAGCTAAATTGAAAAAAATAAATGAATTAGTAAACGTATGAGAAATTCTCACACAGACAAACACGCCATAACTGTAATATTATAAGAGCATTCATCTCAAGCACGTGGAGACTTTCTACTGACTCCACGCAGCACGAGAGACAAACTCTGCAGTTTGTATTTATGCATAAACTCGTATTCTACCCCTCCTAGTTAACAAATACTGTAATTTTGTGTTTTTGTACTTCCACGCATGCAAATTGTATTATTTATTTATTTATTACATATATTTATCTTCTCTGCAACTAAGCTTAGTTCATGACAATAAAGATATTCATATTCATATTCATTAACAAATATGTGCGAATTAAAGGGTCCACTAGAAATATCGCGTTTGTAAAGTCGCAGAAAGAAAATATGAGAAATACACAAAATGCTTTAAAAATGTAAGGGATACAAGATAGAGAACGTGTTAATGATATAAACCATAAAAAAGTAATGTTTTTCTGTGAAATACATGCCATGTACTAATGATAGAGTACTAACCACTGCTCGATATAGTTGAAAAGTATTTGGGCTGTCATCAGAACATTTAGATAAATCGGCAAAGTTTGTGCCTTTCCTGGGTACATCTATTTCCTATAGGATTTGAAACAAAAGATGTTTTTTCCTTCTTTTTTTTTTAATTGCGTGCCTCCGAGGATAGGTAACATTGATGGATAAACAGGATATTTTACTTTCGCTTAGGAATCGGAATTTATCCGACTGTATGCAAGTTTTGTGTATTAGCGTTTGGATGAGAGAGAGAGGGACCCAAGTATAAACCACGCTAATATTTCCTGTCATGGCCACAGGTAATTACATGTTTGTTGATAGGGGTAATAAACAGGTTTGTTGTTTTGTTGGACAGCAATCTGTCAAAAATTTACCTGTCGGTGTGTCTTATTAACCTGGCTAATATTATTTCAATTATTTGTAGAGCAGTCTGCTCATCAGAACATGGATTTATTATATCCATGGTCAGAATTTCGCATTGCACCTTTTTGATATTTTCAAACATTTTTTTAAAATAAAATGTTGGTTCTGTACCTAGATGTGATCAAAATATGTGAACAAAACCAGGAAAAATATATAATACGTTTTTGTCACACAATCATTTAGTTAGACAACCGTCTGCTTCACATTGATAAAGAATGTACATGATGGCAACGGTAGGTCACCTTTATTTGGTATCTCTAAGTCATTAGACATATCTTGACAATTTTTATCGAGAGGATGGCAAAATGGCGACCCGCACAACGAAGTCAATCTCATCGAAATATCGATCTCATGCACCAGTCCTTTGGAATAAAACATTAATATAGATGTATACTGGTTCATTTATACAAATGGAAAATAATATCAAATTTTAATTTTTTTGCGAATTTTCCCCTTAATGATTCGTGCTGATAAAACAACCTCAAAAAGAGTATATAAAATAATAAAGGTTGCTCATGATAATTTGTTTGAAATATCAATAATGCTTGAGAAATTTTACTTCCTAGCAGTGTATGAATATGCATATTTTATAATTTAAACCATTCTAATGCCCATTTGATATGTATAAAATGTAAAAACAATGTTACAAATACCTTTTGAGTAAAGCAATAACTGATACGTATTAGTTTAATATGCATAGAATGCAAAGGAAATCAAATTACATGTGATCTCAGCGTAAATATCGTTCTTCTACTACTGGGTACCTCTTAAATTAGTCGAAAAATATACAACAGACAGTAACCGTCTGACTTTCTATATTATTTGTTAATTATGTCAAATGAAAATTAATTTCTTCATGGAACTCTCTTAAATCTGTTTCAATTCTAAATCATCAACATCAACATTGCAGATAGCAAACAGTTTGCACATCAATAGAAATTTTTTGGTTTGAAAAAAAAAACATATCTTACATGTATTCACTAACTATACGCTAATTTAGAAGTTCAGAAATCAATAATAGTCAATAAAAATTCCTAAAGGTTCCACGGAACCTAATGTCTCGCTCGCTCAGTACATTGTCATAATTAAGCCTATATTTAGATTTGGTTGCTAGGTAGAATTTCAAGAAATAAGTGGTCTCTGAAACTTTCATACCCAAATTGGAATCAAATATTTTTGTACAATGACTATTATCAATGAAATGTATTTAAAAAAATATAGTTGCTAAGTAAAATTCCAAAAAATAACTGGTCTTTCAGAGTTTCATGAAATTTACCAAAACTGCAATCCTGGATTTTGAAAATTTCACTATTGAAAATAATTATTCATGCTGTAAGAAATTGAAAAAGATACGGTTGCTAGGTAGAATTCTAAAAAAATAACTGGTCTTTGAGAGCTTCAGGAAATTTACCAAAATTAGAATAAAAAAATTTTGAAATTTGACTTTTGCAAATGATCATTATAACTGTAAGGAATTGAAAAAGATATGGTTGCTAGGTAGAATTCCCAAAAATAACAGGTCTTTGAGAGTTTCAGGAAATTTACCAAAATTAGAATCAAAGATTTTTGAAATTTGACTTTTGCAAATGAACATTATAACTGTAAGGGATTGAAAAAGATATGGTTGCTAGGTAGAATTCCAAAAATAACAGGTCTTAGAGAGTTTCAGGAAATTTACCAAAAATAGAATCAAAGATTTTTGAAATTTGACTTTTGCAAATGATCATTATAACTGGGAATTGAAAAAGATATGGTTGCTAGGTAGAATTCCCAAAAATAACAGGTCTTTGAGAGTTTCAGGAAATTTACCAAAATAAGAATCAAAGATTTTTGAAATTTGACTTTTGCAAATAATCATTATAACTGAAAGGAAATGAAAAAGTTATGGTTGCTAGGTAGAATTCCAAAAAGTAACTGGTGTTTGAGAGTTCCAGCAATGTAAACCGAAATTGGCATCAAAAACTTTGCAATTTTATTATTAAAATGTTTGTTTGATTCTTATTTATTAAAAAAAGCATTGTTGCTAAGAAGAATTTATGAAAATAGCTGGTGTTGGAGAGTTTCAGGAAATTTACCAAAGTTGGAACCATGTTATTTAATTCTTTAGTGTTTAAAATTATGTTCGATACTAAAACATTGTTCAAATTTGTAATTGGATGCAAAATTTTCAAAAAATTATTGGTCTTTGACATTTTCAGGAAATTTACCAAAATTGGAACCAGAATCAAAATTCCAACAGCCTGCGCATCTTATGCAGAAATGTCAATGTTAATGTAATTCTATTAAGAATTAAAGACTCTATTCTACTTCTTCACAATTGTCATTGAAATTTTTTAGCAAAAAAAAACTAAGTCTGAATTTGGAAAAAATACAGAAAAACTAGAAAAAAAATTCCTATTTTTTCAGCTTGAGGTAATTTTCTGACCATCATCTAACTTTTGACCACTTTTTGTGAAATTCCAATAAGATTTAATAACTTAATTTGACTTCTAAAAAACTTTAAACCACAGGGTTAAAATAAATTTCTTGCACAAAAAAATTTAGTCCAAACTAGAGTTGTCGCCGATGGCAGCCAGTTATACCCCCCGCTAATTGAACCCTGAATCAACATTGCAAGTGTAAATTCAATTAAGTGTGGACACACTACAGTTGTGGACACAGTACAAATGTGGACACAATACAAGTATGGACACAATGATATACCTCCCCCCTTTTTCCAGAAAATATTCAAAGACTAATTATCTCCCCTTCAAAATTTCAGACAGAACCTATATAACTTCATGCACATCTTCAGGTTGTATACTGCAACTGTGTAACATCTCATCAATATCCAAGTATCTGTTTAGGGGAATATGCCCTGACAATGTTCACCCCCTTTTTTTCAGAAAATATTCAAAGACAAATTATCTCCCCTTCAAAATTTCAGGCAGCAGCCATATTACTTCATGCTCATCTTCAGATGGTGTTCTACAACTGTGTAACATTTCATCAAAATCCAAGCAGCAGTATTGGAGAATATGCGCTGACAAGGTCCCCCTCCCCTTTTTCCAGAAAATATTCAAAGACGCATTATCTCCCCTTAATAATTTTGGACAGCAACCATATTACTTCATGCACATCTTCAGATGGTGTACTACAACTGTGCAACATTTCATCAAAATCCAAGAAAGGGTTAAGAGGAACATGCGCTGACAAGGAACATGGACGGACAGATGGACGGACAGACAGGGTGATTCCTATATACCCCTCCAAACTTTGTTTGCGGGGGGTATAATAAGGAAAAAATACGGAAAAACTAAAAAAAAAAATTTTTGAAATTTTTCAGCTAGAGGTAATTTTCAGACCATTTTCTTGCTTCTGTCCAAATTTCAAATGATTCCTTAAAGATTTGATGAAGATAATGACATTTAGAAAACTTTAACCACAGGATTAAAATAAATGTTAACGACGCCGACGACACCAACTGAATTTTGAATCGCTATGTCTTGCTTTCGCAACTTCTGTTGCGGGTGAGACAAAAATGTTGTAGAAAGTATAGAACACTGAGTTCTTCCCAGTACTGAGTGAGGAAATCTGCTCTATATCCTGGCTTCATATCAAATAACCAATTTACACTTCTGGAAAGCTGTATGTACTGTGTAAACTAACTTTCACTGATTTATACTTGTAGAAAGCTGCATGTCTATTTATTTCTATACTACTCTTTGTGTTATTTTTCCCCTTACTTGTACCTGTTTCCAAATCTTTGGCATTACACATAAAGGGAGATAATGCAAGTCCTATATATATATTTGTCTAAAAATAGCAACATCAACAACCTTGTTTAATTTGAGTGTCGGATCTGCCAACTGAAGGCTGATACAATTAAATAAAAATAGAAATAATATAAGTATCTGTATAAAATAATTATAACGACACTAAAATGCAAATTGATGTTAAATTGACAGCAAATTTTCGCCTTTCCACAGGCTTCATCAGGCTGATTATAAATTCTCTACGCACGTGTTTGCTGTCAATTTAACATCAATTTGCATTTTAGTGTCGTTATAATTATTTTATACAGATACTTATATATATATATATATACACAGTTTTTCTGCATTTTGAGTTATCTTCCTTACCCCATGGTTGTCACAGACTTGAGGAAATATATTTACTAGGATGAGGATTTTTTTTGTTTTGTTTTGTCCTTTTTTTTGTCAGCAACTCATCCCAAAAATGCCTAGCCATAAGTAATAAAAAGAATTCTAATCTTCATAGTGAAATGTAAAAGTGATTTCATTTAAATCATGCTTAGTATAAAGGGATTTACATCTACAAACATCTTGCTCCTATATGATGTAACAGTATGATATTGTGGAAGTACTTTTGTTCGTGGGCATCAATTTTCGTGGTTTTCACAAATATCACTGTTTCGTTGGTACTTATATTCGTGGTTTCAAATTTGATACATTAAAACTCTAGGGAAAATACTCATTTCGTTGGGATCTTAATTTCATGGTTTTGATCAACCACGAAATCCACGAAAATTGGAACCCCACGAACAATAGTACTTTCACATTAATTTATTTTTAAGATCTGTTTATAGTGTACACTAAGTTGAGTTTATAGTGTACACTAGGTTGAGTTTATAGTGTACACTAGGTTGAGTTTTCTTGGTTCTTTATGTCAGAAACTAATCTTAGAAAGCAATATACATTAAGGAACAATACAATCCTCATTCCCTTTCTTACAATAAATATGGATGGTAGGCCTTTGTTTCTAATCTGGACTTTATCAATGCAAAGTATCAAACAAACCCATTCAAGCTATCTTGATTTGGGCATTATAATAAAAGCCTGTATCAACAAGATGTGTTTGTGAAACACTATGCCCCGGTAGCAGCCATGTCTTCAATACAAAATTAATGCTAAAATTGCCATCATCAGAAATTAAGGTTAATTAGACATTTGAACTAAGCTCCAAGCCTCTTGCAATTGTAATTAACAAACTAAAAGAAACATCTAGATTTTGACTTTTTGACCTCTGTGACCTTCACCTTTCACCTGACCTTAATGAAATTTGCATAATGGTGTATGGCTTTATATGATCATTACACAGGCCAAATATGAAAGTCCTATCACACCTGGTTGAAAAGATATTGCCAATGTTAAAGTTTTAAAATTTTCACTCATTGACCTTGACCTTCAACCTGACCCAAATGTTTTTGGTGGATTTATACTAAGCTCCATTAGATCTATTCACATATAGAATATGAAGCCTCTAGCAATTGTAATTAATGAGCTAAAGGAAAATCTATATTTTGACCTTTTTATGTCTGTGACCTTGACCTTGTGACCTTTACCTTTGACCTGACCAAAGTATGCAGTTTAGTTTCATATAACCAATATACAGGCCTATCACATCTGGTTGGAAAAATATAGGCAATGTTAAAGTTTTCAAAATTGCACTCAATGATCTTGCCCTTTGACCTGGCTGAATTGTTTTGGTGGAATCGTACTTAGCTTCATTAGATCTATTTATATATGGAATATCAAGCCTCTAGCAATTGTAATTAACGAGCTATAGCAAAATCTAGATTTTGACCTTTTGACCTCTGTGACCTTGACCTTTGACCTAACGTCAGTGAAATTTACATAATGCTGTTCAGTTTCATATGACCAATATACAGGCCAAATAGGAAGGTCCTATCACATCTGGTTGAAAAGATATAGGCAATGTTAAAGTTTTCAAATTTGCACTCTGTGACCTTGACCTTTGATCTGACCCAAATTTTTTTGGTGGATTTATATCAAGCTTTGTTAGATCTATTCACATATAGAATATCAAGTCTCTGGCAATTGTAATTAATGAGCTATAGCAAAATCTAGATTTTGACCTTATGACCTCTGTGACCTTGACCTTTGATATGACCTTAGTGAAATTTGCATAATGGTGTTCAGCTTCACATGATTAATACACATATCAAATATGAAGTTCCTATCACATCTGGTTTAAAAGTTATAAGCCAGGTTAAGGTTGCAGACAGACAGACCTACAGACAGACAGACAGACAGGGCAAAAACAATATGTCCAGAAAATTCACAAAAAAATATTTTTGAAAATATCTATTAGTTAATCAATGACAAAGATCTTAAGCATATGCAACTTCAGACTGAATTATCATACATTGTATATATATATACACAAATTATTATACATTACGAAAATACCTAAAGATTATGTGACTTGAGACTTGTTGGTATATGCTCAGTGACATATCATTCATTCTACATGTATGTATACAAATTAATGATAAATACCTTTAACATATGTGACTTGAGACTACTTTCGTTGGTATATGCTCGGTGACATATCATACATTGAAACTGTTTGGTTTGAGATTTTTTCAGGTGTTCATCGTGATTTCTCATGTGGTGATGGAGATTGGCCATTTGAGCAAAAGCTCGATCACAACCTTCAAAAGAACATCTATATGGCTTCTCTCCTGAAAGTAGAATATTAAAAATAAAATTATTTATTTTGACACAAAAATATAAATGGTCACAGCTCTCAATGGTACATCTATTATGGCTTCCCTCCTGGAAGTACCAGTAAAATTATAAAACACATATCTATTTATTTTACACAAAAAAAATTAATTATTATACCTGAAGATTACTCAATGTTATGGTTAATTTCCCATGTTGTCAAAAAAGAGAAATAGGCCACCTGAGTCTTGCTGGTTAAAGCACCGGCGGATCCAGCTTCTGAAAAAAAGGGGGTTCAATGAGTTTCCAGGCCATTTTTTACCGATTTTTTGTCAGTTTGCATGAATTTTGCATTATATTTAACAAATTTTCAAGAAAAGGGGGGTGGGGACTCTCCTCTGGATCCACCAATGTTTAAGTGTGACATCAAAGACTTATCTTTTGATGGATTTCATTGGTCACCCATATTTTAATCCACATTTCCACAATGGGAACAAAAATTGACAAAACTATAGTTTGTAGATAGAACTTGATAAATAACTGACATCCAAAACCATGACCAGAAAATTAAGTAAACTTTGGAATGGAAAATTTCATGTGCAATAATAAACCCTTGCAATTAATGAATATCTGGCAAATAAGAAGAACCTAAAAGGATCAAATCCACATCATTTTATTGGTTGGTGGTGAGCTTATTTTGATCAGGAGATCAGAAATATTTTACGTAATTGGTGATTGTCAATTTAAGCGTGAAAAGAAGTTGCAGTGATCAGGAGATCAGAAATATTTTACGTAATTGGTGATTGTCAATTTAAGCGTGAAAAGAAGTTGCAGTGTTCAGTCTTATGTAATTCAGGTCAGTTTCAGAAGAGGAGGAAGCCAGAGTTAAGGAAGGGAATCACTAGCAGTTATTATTATTTGAGGGGTAGAAGGACCTTTTAAGGGACACCTGGATCAGCTATTTTATTCAGCAGGAATTCAGGATTAACGCTTAACGGGATCTGGGATTTGCATTGTAATTTTTTTTCTGGAATCAGGATTAAAAATTTCATTTTCTCAGGAATACAGGATTTGCCAGTTTTTTCCTCGGGATTCTGGACCATACCCCCTCCTATGCACCCTCTCATTTAATTGTTGAGCATCAGTTTAAGTGACAGAGTTCTTTATCATCATGTAAGATTGTGAATAGAAGGACGTTTATAAATAAAAAGAAAAAAAAATAACAACAAAAAAGAAGTTAATTTATTCTTTCTCCATGTCTGCTTACATTTAAGTGTTTTTAGCTTCTTATTTATTTAATAGTTTAATAAGTTCGTCTTCTAGCTCACTTGTAAAATTCAGCTGAATTTTCCAGACATAAATAAAAGTTTCAAGATACACAATCAGACTTTCAAGAAACCTTTCACTATCTTTTTGTTATCAAATTCTTCAGCAAGAATTTCAACATTAGATTTGGCATAGGAATATTAGAATTATTGTTAACTTTGAACATTTTCACTTTAAGCATACAGAGTATTTGTGTGATTGCTTTATAAATGTTAAATAATTGTTATTTTACTAACTTATTGGAGATCTGATGTCACTTGATATACATTTCATAAATCTACAATAAAAAAAATCTAGCTTTTCATAATCTCCTTCCCATATTTTTTCAGCCATGGAAAAAAAATAATTCGATTTTTTTGGTCATTTTCCTCGAAATTTACAGAGTTGTCACAATATGTGAAAAAGAAAAACCAGAGGCTCCCAGGAGCCTGTATCACTCACCTGGCTTTCAGTTGCCACAATCAAGGTAACAATGTAAGTTATACAGTTGATCTTCAGTTTCTCAAACTTTTGTAGGTCGAACACCTCCAATATCTTGANAGTTTCAAGATACACAATCAGACTTTCAAGAAACCTTTCACTATCTTTTTGTTATCAAATTCTTCAGCAAGAATTTCAACATTAGATTTGGCATAGGAATATTAGAATTATTGTTAACTTTGAACATTTTCATTTTAAGCATACAGAGTATTTGTATGATTGCTTTATAAATGTTAAATAATTGTTATTTTACTAACTTATTGGAGATTTGATGTCACTTGATATACATTTCATAAATATCTAGCTTTTCATAATCTCCTTCCCATATTTTTTCAGCCATAGAAAAAAAATAATTCGATTTTTTTGGTCATTTTCCTCGAAATTTACAGAGTTGTCACAATATGTGAAAAAGAATAACCAGAGGCTTCCAGGAGCCTGTATCGCTCACCTGGCTTTCAGTTGCCACAATCAAGGTAACAATGTAAGTTATACAGTTGATCTTCAGTTTCTCAAACTTTTGTAGGTCGAACACCTCCAATATCTTGAACTGTTTTTAAAGTCTGATCATGTTTTTTGTTATATTTCTTTGATGGGTTTTTTTGATAAAAACGTTCTTGCTAAGGACCACTTTTGACACCAGTTTTGAAGTCGAGACGTCATTTTGTAAATGGCAGTCAACAAACAATTTTCAACATCGGTTTTGAAGTCGCAACATCAATATCTANTTGGAAAACCTATATTTTACCAAAATTTTCTAAGTCCAAGGCCCATAACTCCGTCCAAAATCAATGGACCGGAACCAAACTCAATCTTGATCTGTAACCCATAGTGGTAGACTCACATAGTAAATATTAGCTTAATATCTGGAAGGGTTTAGAAAAATGTCCGGAAAACCTATATTTTAAAAAAATTTTCTAAGTCAAAGGCCCATAACTCAGTCCAAAATCAAGGGACCAGAACCAAACTCGAACGTGATCTGTAACCCATAATGGTAGACTCACATAGCAAATATTAGCTTCATATCTGAAACGGTTTCGAAAAAAAA